>JAFISD010000313.1:0-27701 GCA_022560085.1 Helminthosporium solani | reverse complement strand
ATTATTAGTACTAATTTAGTTAATAGTATTAGTTAGTTAGGGGTAGCTATAGGTGCCTAAGATAATTAATACACCTACTCCTAGAGCTAGGCGACTATTGCTCTTAATTCTTTAATAATAATATTTAATTCCAAATCTACTAGGCCTGCTAGCTTAACTATTTCTAGTAATAGTATAGTTAGGATAGGCGTTTTTCCTTTACGTTGCTCTTAAACGCGAGCTAATTATTATATAGATCCTAAGGGACTAGGGGTTGTTAGTAGGGCAGATATTAGGTATAATAGCGTCTAATTCTACTAGGTTCTTAATAGTTTCCAAGTTTCTACCTTAGCGCAATCTTACGCGACTTTCCAAAGGTAATCCTATCTAATAGGAAGTCTAAACCCAAAGGCTTTAGTTAATAAGAAGGCTAGATAGGATCTCATCTATACTATAGTATTAAATAATATATAGTATAGATATAACTTAGACTTAAACTAGTTATAACTAGGATAGTAATATTCTTTATAACAAAATAGTATTATAATATTATTTAGAGGCTATTACTAGCTAGGATGAGTTTTCTATTATAATATAACAGCATAGGCTAGCAAAGGCTCTAAATAGGGTAGGAATTAACTTAGAGGTATATAGGAGTACGTGGTGAAAACATAGACTAAGGATCGATTACTGCCTAAAGGCCTAGTACAAAAGGATAATAGAAAACTACTAAACTACCAAAGGAAAGAGTCTACCTTATATACCCATAGTTAGAGTCCTTTTAGATAACGTTTAGTCTAGGTCTGAAAGGAATCTCTAAGCGATGCCTATAACGGTCCTAGATCGTTATAGATATAAAACTAGGGAGATATTAAGAACTATAGGCCTTATATAGGAGAACCTATCTCTAACTACTAATTCTATCTATAAGATTCTTATTATCTTAAGTATATATACCTTTTATAGAACTAGTGCTATTCTAGAGGAATATTAGTATTAGTAATAGGTATTAAAGTAAATAAAGGTTCTAACTAAGTACTACTCTATCTATTAGGCTAATTAGATACTTCCCTAAACCTTAGTATTATCCTCTTCTTATTTCTCTAGGCGTAGCTTAGGGAACTTGGCATGCTTAGATTAGGGTTTTAGGATATAGTTACTTTATTTAGTTAAACTAGTTATCTGCTAGGATAGAGTAGTTCTATAGGTAGTATAGGCTAGCGTTATTAGCTAAGGTTTAGGCGTATGCGAGGGTTGCTTTATTATATAATAGACTTATAATTAGTATTACTAGGTAACTATATAGCGTTATTATTACTAGCTATAGTTATAATATACTACTAGCTTCTAATACCTATATATATACCTATTTTATCTATATTATAGAGATTTCTAGGCTATATAGCGTACTTATTAATCATGTATTTAAGGGTATTAAAGTACCTTATATAGGTCTTAAGTATATTAGCTACTAGGTACTTTATCTCTTACTTTTTCTATTTCTTATAATAGTAGTCTAGGTTATAGGTGAGCTATTATAAGATCTAGCTTTTACTAATAGGTAGTACCTTACCCTTAGGGTATTTAAGGTTAAAGATCCTCTAGGTAGTAGAGATAAGCTATAGTATAAGAGAAGGTATATATAACATATTATAGTAAATAATATAAGCCTTTAGGGTATTATCCTATAATAAATTTAGGCGTTAGTTTAGTATAGGGTGTTTACTTTTTAAAGTTCTACCTACTACACGTTTTTAGAGGTAGTTATATAGTATATACTAATACTTAGTAGCTATACGTATAGTATTATAAGATCCTTTATTAAGCGTGTTAATAGCCTCTTAAATACGCTCTTTAACTTAGGCGTAATTTCTATACGGCTATAGCATGGTATAGTGGAGAAAAATCGCGTTAAAGAGTATAGGTGGTGGTGGTTGGCGTTGAGCTGAGTATCGGTGTTGAGCTGTGTAGGGCCTAGTTCGTAGAACTAGGCATGTGGGGCGAGTAGTTATTGATACCTGTTAAAGATTGTCATCTCCTTTCCAACAATCTTAACCCCACCAGTCTGTTACGATCCCGTCGACAGTACCGCCTTGGACACTACCCCAAGAGACGTCAGTGTATCTCAAGGCTGAGTGTTATACACGGGAAGCTGTTGTCCACTTGAAGCTTCAATGCGTGATCCAGCAGTATACAAGGGCGAACGTCTTCCCCGGGTTGAGCCTCCACCAGTCCGACAGCGCGAGATGCCAGCTAAGAATGTATCGATAAAGGATCATGCAGAATACGAATCCATTGCGGACCGTGTTACTAGGATTAGAGAGGACCAGGCCAACCTTGAAGCCTTTTACAAAGTTCGCTCATCCCCAGCCCGTTACCAGCGGCTTCAACTATTCTTTGAGTCCGAAATTGCAGCCCTCGAAGATGCATCCTTCGAGAACTTTGAACAGGAAGGGAAAGTCGACTACCTACTATTGAGGAATCATCTTCGCTACCAGTTGGACCGTTTACGCCACGATGCGGAACAAGAAGCAAAGGTCACACTGTTCCTTGGCGGCTACTTCCCAATGCAATTAGTCTCTATCATCGAATCAAGGCAGAAGGTAGACGATGCAGACGGTAAAAAAGCTGCGTCGTGGCTGGTCGGAGCCATGGAACACATTGCTACGGTGAGGAGGGGAATTGTTGACGGGAAAGAGAAAGCCGACCCTGTGGTGGCTTTGCGGGCTACAGAAACACTTGTAGAGCTCAAAGCTCACCTCGAAGAGTGGCACGGATTCTACAATGACTACGACCCTATGTTCACTTACTGGACTTCGCACCCTTACTCCAAGATCAATGAAGCACTTCAGGATCTGATCGACATTATCAAGAAAAAGGCTATTGGCATAGAACCAGACGACACGGATACCATTATCGGTGAGCCGATCGGAAGATCAGGAATTTCGGATGCGCTTCAATTCGAAATGATCCCGTATACCCCCGAGGAACTTATTGATATTGGGAAGAAGGAATATGCTTGGTGTGAGCGAGAAATGCAGAAAGCCGCCTCTGAACTCGGATTTCAGGATTGGCGCAGTGCTTTGGAGTACGTTAAACAGCAATACGTAGAGCCAGGAAAGCAGCCTCAACTCGTCCGCGACCTTATTGAGGAAGCCGCCACATATGTCAAGAAGCATGATATTGTCACCGTCCCACCAATTTGCGAGGAAACGATCCAGACTTTTATGATGAGCCCGCAGGCGCAGAAGATGAATCCCTTCTTCCTCGGTGGCGAGTCAATCGTAGTGTCTTATCCGACAAGCACAATGAGCCATGAGCAAAAGCTGATGAGTATGCGTGGAAACAACATTCACTTCTCCCGCGCTACTGTCTTCCATGAGATGATCCCGGGACACCATCTGCAAATGCATTACATGTCTCGACATCGTTCCTATCGCCAGATGTTCTTTACCCCCTTTTGTATCGAGGGCTGGGCGTTCTATTGGGAAGTGTATCTCTATGACTCTTCATCATGGCCTAAGACTCCCGAGAATCGCATTGGTATGTTATTCTGGCGTATGCATCGATGCGCACGCATTGTCTTCTCTCTGAAATATCACTTGGGCGAGATGAGCGCGCAAGAGGCGGTGGAGCTTCTGGTTGACTGGGTCGGTCATGAGAGGGCGAATGCCGAAGGGGAGGTTCGGCGAAGCGTTATGGGCGATGATGGGCCGCTCTACCAAGCTGGATATATGCTTGGTGGATTGCAAATTTGGGCCTTGCGGAAGGAGGTAGTGGGAGACGGCGAAGGTCAGATTGGCGATAAAGAATTTCATGACAGATTTTTGAAGGCAAATCAGATGCCTGTTGAGCTATTCCGAGCGCTAATTACAAAGCAAAGACTCGAGCGGGATACTGAGAGTCGGTGGAAGTTCTATGAGAAACTGGCATGAGAAGGTAGCTTGTTTAATTCTCCTGACTCCCCCCAAACAGTATCTTTTCCGATCAAACATCTACAATCCAGATCTTACTTTTGTGAAATCAGTATCCCAATTGAACATTACTCTGTTCTCTTAGGCCCTGGCAGTCATCACTTATTATACCTCTGGAGCGAGCACCTTTGTAAGATGTGCTCGGCCAATTAAGTTATACAAACTGCTTCCCTTCCACTTACCGCCATGATCACAAGCCCACGTCAATCTCTCAGTTTCTTACAAAATCCTCACAAGTTCGCTCATACTTTCCATCGATGGCTAATAAGATATGTTGACATGTTTGCGACGGCCGCTGCGATTGTGCACCCAGGTGGACGAGGAGAGTGCTTGCCCAACGAAATGGACGCGATGACCCATCTAATATGCGCTAAAGTAAGAGGTTTTACAACGCGTTAGACATTGCATGCTTACAATGATTGATAGGAAGTCCTACTGGAGGTATTTTTGAGATTGTAGGAGAGAGAAGACCAATCGTCTATATGTCTATACCCAACCTGAGCGCCAAACCCCGAATCTCTATCATTCATCGCAGGGTATCGGCCCGATAGGGTCTCGTGAAAGAACGCGCTCAGAAACTCACACATCCACCGTCAATCTTAATAAAACCCCCTGTTATGAACTTTGAATCCTCGCTGGCCAAAAATCCGACTACACTCGCAACATCGTCTACCCTGGCAATTCTCCCGAGTGGCATCCCCGCCTTCAGTTCCTCTAACTTCTCCTCACTTCGAGCATCCCTGAACATGTGCGTGTCGACACCAGAGGGATGAATGGTGTTCACCCTGATTCCGAATTCTCCCAATTCACTCGCAGCTGAGAGTGCGAGGCCTCTCAAAGCAAATTTAGAACCCGAGTATGCACTCAATCCGGGCGTTCCGCGGAGCCCTGCGACCGACGATGTGATGATAATTGACCCTCCGTTTCCAAGCTCTTTCATCGCACCGGCGACATGCTTGATGCCGAGGAAAGCTACAAATCGTATATGTAAGCATTTGAAGAACAAGATACGGAGTACGGAGTATTAGTGTGCTAATTAAGTACTCCATAGTTGGGGAATAATCGAGGAGGCTGACCGCCTCACAAGGCCTTGTGCGCTTACCAGACTTAGTATTGATCCGCATCACGTTATCAAAGTCCTCCTCGCTGGTTTCCAAGATACTTGCCATCGGCGTACTTGCGCCTGCGTTCAGGAATGCGATGTCTACTTGATTAAATACTCGGAGGGCGGTTTGGACGTAGTGCTTGACGCCCTCTTCGGTCGCAACATCCGCTACCACGCAGTGAATGCGTGATGTAAGCTATCCGGTCAGACAATGTCAGCAAAGCTCATTCAACGGATAGTTAGCGGCAGCATCAACAACTGTTCTGTCGCAGACTTCTACACCTGTGCGTTTGAGTGTGTCGAGGAATTTACGTACTACTTCTCCAGTAACGAGTGCCCCCTTCAAAAGTTCAACCGCAGCATTTAGTGCGACAGGAGAAATGTCAACGAGGACAACATTTGCCGCCTCGCGTAGGAACCGTCCAGCCGTCTCAATTCCGATGTTTCCTCCGCCTCCGGTGATGATGGCAACCTTGCCCTGAAGGCGGTGGGTCGCCAACGGCGTCGATAGGAAGCCGAGAGTCGAGCCTGGCGTGTCCATGTTTATTCGTCTTGGGATTGAAGTTGTTAGCTATCGGCAGCGAGTCGACGTCGACACTTTTGTAGTACATATTCAGAGTTTTACCTTGAACAAAGCTGGTGGACCGACTGGTGACGATGGGCCCACCATGACGCAGACGCTCCACTGATTCGCTGCACCTATGACATCGACACGACTGTGTTCACCGGACGAGAATGAATTTTATTTCTCCTTCCCACCATCCGCCTTCTTGACTTCGACATCGAAGACTTTTGCACAGAAGCTGCCAAGTGCTCGATCGAAAGTACCTCAGCAACAGGTACATCCTCGTTTTTCCATGGGCTAACCTGGAGTGGCACAGTGTGTGAGTGGGTACAATTCGGTGGCGCCCGACAAGTGACAAGGTTCCAGTCCATGCATGCATAGATTGAGCCAACAAATACAATCTTTGATCGCTTTTAGCTACGATGCCACGCCTTCACCACTTATGCTCGCATCTACAATTACTGCACCCCTTATCTACTACCTTGTATAGGGGCCAAGTCTGCTAGTCCAAATTACGACCGCAACCCACCTCCAACAAAGGATGCGAACAATCCTAGAAAAGGCGTCATATAGTTACATCCCTATATAGAGCAGTGTGAGGCCATACAATAACGCAAAGAGGGAAGTCAAAATACCATGAAGAATCGTTATGTTCACAGCAAGCTGATAAGAGTGTTCAAGTTACAAGTGACGATTTGCAAGGTTTGGTAACAATGTCACCTAGCACTGTATCTGCCTCGGGGGAGAATTCTACCTATAAACGTCCAGGAATGCAACAGACTCTACGAGCTTTGATGTACTGATGATGACTTGTGTTGCGATTCATGGTGAGGGAAAATGGAAGCTGGACATGTGGGGTCATCTCCGCAAGAATTGTGGGGGAGACGCTAACCTGTCTCGACTTCCCCCCTCACCGTCCGAGAGGTCGGGCCTGCGTCAAGATATATGAATACCAGAGAACTCTCTCGGAACTTTGTCATTTTTCCCAATAGTCCTTGATATTTCCATTAAAAATCAAAGAAAACCCGCCATGTCACCCTCGCCAGCCTACATAAATGCTGAATACCAATCCACCCACTACACCCTCTTCAATGACTCCATTACCATTCCCCTTAAGCCTGTGCTTCCTCCTGGGCTCACACGCTATGCGTTTGATGCAGCACTGATGCAGTATATGGCTATTGTAGGTTATGAACAGGTCTTGCAAGGAGAAGCATTGGTCGAGTATATCGATCCTTATGAAGTAAAGGAGGCGGAGGGAGGGAGAAAGATTCCAAGTGCAGCAGTCAGGCCGAAGAATTTGGAACAATTAAGAAGGGTGTTGAAGGTCAGTGAAGAGTATAGCATTCCAGTGTGGACTTTCTCAAGAGGCAAGAATTTGGGGTGAGTGCCAATTCCTGAACAAGCAAAGGTACCGTGAACGATGTGTATTTCGATCATTGAAGTACTGACGCAGTCGTGGAAAGATATGGCGGTCCGGCGCCCCGAGTGAATGGCTCGATAGCCCTTGACCTCCACCGAATGAACAAAATCATAGAAGTCAATAGCACCTACGCCTATGCCGTTGTAGAGCCCGGTGTAACTTTCAAAGAACTCTACGACTACTGTATCGCTCACGAACTTACAGTATGGCCATCTGTTCCTTCTTTAGGCTGGGGCTCCGTCGTTGGGAACACCCTCGATCGCGGCACAGGATTCACTCCTACGGCAACACACCATCAACACATTTGCGGTGTAGAAGCAATGCTCGCCAACGGCGAACTTGTACGAACAGGTCAATTCGCTGTTTCCGGGTCACCATCATCACATTTGAGTAAATTCACATTTGGGCCGAGTATAGAAGGGTTATTTCTGCAGTCGAATTTGGGAGTGGTGACGAAGTTAGGGATTTGGCTCACGCCGGCCCCACAGGCATTCATGTCATGTTCTTTCGATATGCCCGAGTTCGAAGATGTGGCGACTATAACTGATATTTTTGGACCTCTCCGCCGTGACGGTCTCCTGCCAAACATAGTATACGTTTCCAACATCACCGAATGGCTCGGCATGCTCGGTCATCGCGAAGACTTCTGGAAGGATTCCACGCCAATTCCTGAATGGCGTCTAAAGGAACTCCAAAAGCAGTTTGATCTCGGCTACTGGAACGCGAAGTTTGGTTTGTATGGAGCAAAAGAAGTGGTGCAGGCGCATTTCAATGAACTGAAAAAGATCATCGACAAGAAAGCACCGACGGGAAGATTGACTGGCACTTTATTTAGCGCGGAGGAGGGACAGGTTTTAGATCCGGCAAACGTTCCCGAGCCTCATGGGGGCTTCTTCGTTGGTGTACCAAGTCTATGGAGTTTGCCCATGGTGAAGTTCAGGCTGCCGAAGGAAGGCGGTGGTATTGGGGCCCACTACGACTATAGTCCGATTATACCGAGTAGTGGGGAGGCGGTGTTGGAGTGGGTAAAAACCGCGCGAAAGTATGTTGAAGCCCGCATGTTGGGTGAGTATAGGTCGACTGACTCATGACACAGGGTATGCGAAGATCAGAATTTTGATCTCTTTTGCGACTTTTTTATGCATGAGCGTCATGTCATTTTCGTCAACATGATGACCTTTGATAAGACGAATTCGGACGACCGACAAGCCGTACAAAAGATTTTCCAAAATCTGTTCGACGAGGGCAAAAAGCGCGGTTACAGCAAATATCGAAGTCACATCAATTCAATGGGTGGGTCGCTTCACTGTAAGCCACTAGTTCGTAGTTTGCTGATACCTTGTTAGATCAAGTCGCATCTCTCTACGATTTCAACAATCACGCCTATCGTCGCTTTGTGGAAACGATCAAAGATGCTCTCGATCCTAAAGGCATATTATCACCAGGAAAACAAGGAATATGGCCCAAGCGGTTTAGACAAAACGAGTTGCTGAAGGCGCACTTGTAGTTCGATTCACCTCTTCGTCTAGCCAAAAGTAGACCCATAAATAGACACCAACCATTTCAATTACCACCTATCTTATATTATATTCAGTATCAATATTGTCTATGCGATATTACTAGTTTGTATTCATGAGATCTGTTCACGACACAATAGCCCGCCTCCAATAGCTTCTAAGCCACCTATTACCCAAGCATAATTTTCTCAACTCTCTCATTGCTCAATCTCCAAAAAGGTTCGGCAAATCTTGAAAAGGGTTTACAAGGACAGAGAATATTCGCAAAAAATTGCAGAGCGGGTGGTTTCAGTTAGGGTTCGTATCTGGATAGTGAACGAAAGAAGCCTTCAACAAGGGTCATCATAAACTAAACATACACCTTGAGCTAGAACGAACCACCGATATCTCGTAATACCATTCTCGGCAGCGTCTGGTTTGTGTTCAGGGTCATCGGTATGCCAGACGAGGATAGTTTCTAGTCTAATTGTGGTTTAGTGGTGTGCTGCATAAAACAATACGGAATAGCGAAAGCGATAGAAAGAATGGAAACCCAGAACGAATCATTCGAGCCAGCTTTGCAAGAGAAATTTTTTCGAAAGGCACGAATAGCGTTTTTGTTTGCGAAAGGATCTTTGGCGATGGCTTGAGAGGGAACGGGATCGGTTGATGCACAAGTAACCCACTCAATACGGTTGGGAGCTCTACCTATATGTCACTGTTGCTTGATCCTCAAGGCGGTGAGGCCGAAGGGGATGGTGAAAGCGCCAAGAACTGACATTGTTATGCTGAGTTCGAGGGTCAGCATTTCGACGGATCTGAAAGCGATTTGATCAATTTCATGGACCGATTGTTGTGTAGCCATGTGTCAGGGACTGGAATGTCAAACGACCGCGACAGATGGTGGAAAATGAGGGACAAGGAGGGCTTTGAAGGTATCATGTTGAACCTAATTGGTTCATTCAAAAGGCAGGGGACCATGATAAGAATTTGCCACGTCAACGGGGGTCAACGTCGGTTTGTGGTGGTCCTGGCCTGAATCATCGTAGAGTAGCCGCAGTCCAGCGACTCTATATAGGACAAATCAGCCATTGCGTGTATAAAGATGTCGGCCACTGTAGCTACGGGCCCACTAGATTCGATCATCATCGTAAAAACCTAGATACAAGCATTGTCGCAGGTGGCCTATACAGGGCTGATCACCTGATCAGCCCTCTGAGAGCGCATTGAGCTGAGCTTAGCTTAGCTTGGTCCTCTCCTATAGCTTAGAGATACTTTTCTCTACTTTCCTTTATATATAGTTTTATCTAATTATAGAGCTCTTGTAGCTTAGTAATCTGCTCTAATAGATTAACCGACCTTTGTTCCAGAGCTCTATTTTCCTCCACAAGCATACAGTAGGTAGAAAAGTGACGGTCAAAGGATAGTGGAAGAGAGCGTGAGAGTGAGGACGGAAGCGCGGGTGCATGGTCTGTGCGCGGTTTGCTGTCGTTCTCATCGGTGAGCTCTCTTCACCTCATCTCGTTTTACTTCATCACATTTTTACCCTTTGGCCATCATAATGCGACTTGTAGAATCCGACCGATCGTCTGTGAGATGTCGACACATGGCAAGTCGGATGGTCTGTACAGCTGGAATTGACAGCGGACGGCCCGATCGAAGCTGGGGCTTGTTATACTGGCGGCAGCAATGGCAGTTATACCCATAAAAAGCTATCGAGATATAAAAGTACTGGGTTCTATGCTCAAATGGGATTTGTGAAGGTGAAGTACCGATTGTCAAGATTTGAACGTTGTGGCCCGACTTCGCGGCAGAGGGTGACATCACGTACGCTCGGGCAATTTTGGGTCTCTCTCTTGCTCCTCACTGTTTACTTTAATCTCGTTCCTTTTGTAGTCTTTTTTTATCAGTCTTCCATCTTGCGTGCGGGTAGGACTGCCGTCGTTTGCTGCGCGACTGGGCACGTCTCAACAACAACAACCCGAAGCTTCGGTAGATCACTGGACACCGCGCCCACAACAACCCCACTTTCACTACATCCTGCGTTGAAAGATTTGTCTAGAAACCTTGCTACATACGTATATATGCCGCCACACGGTCTATATGCTGTCCCTCGACACCATGTGTACGGGGGACGGGTGAAGCGGCCGAGCTTCAGCTCTACAGACTTTGCGGCCGCAGACGACACGACTGCACCAGTCGAACTCACCAAAGACGCTACTTCGGCCCTAGAAGGCATGCCAGACCCACAGTCAGACGGGGAGCGGAAGAAGAAGAAAAAGAAAAAGAAGAGACACTCCCTCAGCCAGAGCGAAGGTGCGAAGGCCGACCGGGATGCGACTGTGTTGGCGTTTCCGCAGGCATCCAACTCTGGAGGCAAGTGTAAGGAGCCAGATATGAAGACTGTAGACACTCCAGAGCCGCAGTCTGCGAAGAAAATGGACAAAAAGATGCGAGAGAAGGGTAAGATGGCAAACGTCGACCAACACAAGCCGGGATCTTCGAAGAAGAAGCGCAAGAGAGAAAGCCAGGTTGTCATCACGCCCATTACTCCGCGCAACACTCCGAGTGTTACAAATTATCCCGTTGGTGAGAATCGGGCAGTCATCAACAGCCCTGATACACCGGCCCCTCCGTCAATCAAGGTATATGAAGAATCTGGAAAACCAGAGATCGAAAAGAAGACATCGAGCAGGAAAAATTCGAAGATTCTGCCTGTACAAATTAATGGAGCTTCAAACAATCTGGAGGTTGCGGTAAACAGGGAGACGCCGCGCTCTGCGAAAAAGATGAAGAAGCACAGAAAAAGTGACGACATCGCGAATCCTGGCAAGGGACCAAATTCTCGCCAGTCACTCAAGATCCCCATCTCCGAGTCTGTTGTTCTTCCATTTGAGACCCCCAAGATGTCTTCAATCTCAACTACTAGCCATAAGGTGACCCCGATCACAAATGCCAGTCCTAGGAGGACGCCAATTCCACCGCCGCAGATGTCCACATTTACTGCGTCACGCGAGCCCACTAGCAGCCCAACGGTCCTGGTTCCGGAGACGCCGCCCTCCAAGGCTCCTCAGAAGCCGACGCATTTCCCTACAACTGCTTTACCATTCAAACTGACACAACAATCTGGCAGCGTCTCTACCAAACCCAGGCTATCCAAATCAGAAGGTATCGCTCTGACTGCCTCAAGTAAGATTGCCTATCGATACGGCTCCACGCCTAGGTCGGATCCTCCTACGACTACAAAGTCCCGGACTCCTGTCCCGCTACCAACTGTTCCCAACGCGCTTACCGATGCCAATCTCACCAAGCACACGCAGCCATTGAACAACAAGACCAAAGTGAAACCCCGTTCAAAAAGTGTGACATCTGCAACAGAGTCGACGGGATCTAGTAGCATCAAGGAAATGTTCGCTCGTGCCGGAAAACGTCACCAAGATTCGATCATCGATGTTGATATGGACAAGCACCAACACGACACAAAAGATGAGTATTCGAAGAGGGTCTTTGATGAAAAATTTCGCGATCTTCAGAGCTCTGTGGTCTTCTCCGATGAGTATAAATATCTCGAGAATTACCTCGCTTGGGCTGTTGAACACGAAGCTGCTCCGCCATGTTTGGGAAACGCTACTGGCTGTACCGTGAAGAGAGAAGAGATGCTGCGCCTTGGCAAAGAAGAGAAAATAAACATCCACAAACTTATGGACATTGAAGACGCTGATCCCAATGCTATCATCGAAGCTGCAAACCGTACTCGCGATGCTGAAAAGCTTCTCATTCTATGTCTCCGTGCTGAGATACCCGTGCCCATCGGTCAAGTCGAAGGCACTTGGACACTGTATTGTCCTAAATACGCCGAGACTCACTTCGACAGGTTCGGCCACGGCCAGCGCACGCTTACCATTAACCCGATCGCCGGCTTCAAACATCGTAGTTCGTATACGGCTCGCCTCAGCATCCCTCCACGTACAATGGCGTATACTATCCTCACGTTCTCTACTCCACCGCATGCTTCGTTCCGCACCACTGTGGTTAAGACCGCTGCTGAGGGATACGAGATGGATATTATCTTCCTGGGCAACGGGTATCTGCAGTTGCGTGTTGATTTGAACCTGCTGCTCAAAGGAAAGGCTACCGAGGAAATAGAGGGAAAGAGAATGCTTATGGAGTTCATTGGTGTCCATGAGAAGGCGATCTATTGGGAAGAGAAGAAGGAGAAGGCTTGATAAGAATACTGTATGAAACGAAATTGTCAGCGGAAAGGACGAGGTTAATGAGTTGCTATACGTCTGTGTTTAATCTGTCTCTGTTCTTGCATTTCAGTTCTTCCTTTGTAAAATGACTGCTAGTAGGGGAACGCGTCAGTTTGCTTAAAGATGGACAAGTTGCTGAGGCTACACGATGTGTTTCAGGATTTCTTTTAGGCGCCAGTCCTTTCATTTTGCAGCCAATGACGCGGCTGCATCCCCAACGGGCAAATGCCCAGGTCATGTTTCTTTCCTCAGAATGACAGCTCATTGCATGATATTCTCCACTATGGCGGCATAACGACCTGAATACTTGCATGTTTGAAGCAAAGTTTGCGTCTCAGGTATGATGGGGGCCAAGAAATCCAATGAAAAGCCTGACGTATATCACCCAGACCTCATGCTGTTGTTAACGTTACATCTCGGTGGTTCATAAAAGCTACCAGACAAACAAAACACCTCTCTGCTCCAAAAAGCTCGACACTTTCAACATAGCACCATCCCCCCAACGAAGCTCCCGCCCACCATGCCAAGACCCCCAAGTCTCCTCCCCATCGCCATCCTTTTCATCCTCCTTCCACTCCTCACAGCCGCTCAAACGGGCGGCTCCCGCCTCGACTCAGGTCAATGCCCCGAGAATGCCGAATCCGAAATGGTATTCTCTCCTTTCAAACCCTACTTCACGTGGTACCACGGCGACGTTCAGAAATGCTGGATAGCAGCAGACTGTCTCTTCGAAGCCGCGGGTGAATCGAGAAAACAACAATTTGCCGCCACGGCACTCGTGATGGGCCTGATTCCCCTCACACTCAAAGACATTGCGTGGCCCGAACGACGTATCATCTATGTGACCAAGCGCCTGAATTTCCTAATCGAAGTCCTCGTTCTAGCCCTGGGACTCGTGCCGCTGGAGACAGGCAGCAGGAGCATCACACGGGGGAAGAGTAGAGAGAGCAACAAGATCGCCAAGAAGGCTTGGGAGATGAGTAAGGGTGGGATCATCATGGTAATCGTGGGGTGTTGGGTTGGTGTCGTGGCGAGTTATGTTGGTTTGGTTGTTATGGAGATTTATAGTAAGAGGAGTGCATTGGGGTGTCCGTTTCCTGGCTTCGTGGCGTGTTGGTACGTCGTTGCGCTTTTGCCGGCAGCTATTCACGCGGTCTTTGCTGCGTTTAGGCGACGCTGGCACTCGAATCGTCTCGTTAAATCGCATCTTCGGTCCAAGTCGAATCCGGAGTCGAGCCTCATCGTCGCGCCGTCAAAGACTGAAGAGGGGGAGCAGGATGAAGAGAATGTAGAAAAGATTGCGTCGGCGGTGCAGGGCGCGGATGAGGATTGGCCGGTCCAGATGGCGTGGGCAATGTATTATATTGCGGGGACGCTTATTTTTACGAGCATCATGGCCGTTACTGTTTTGGAGCTCATCTGCTGGGTGGGATTGGGGTTCGCGGTTACAGGGTGTAGCAAGGTGCTTGCTTTCTTCTTGTGTCTGGTGTTTGAGGAGACGGGGCGGAGAGGCAGTTTTGGGGTGAAAGAATAGGCGTTGCGTGAGATGGAGAGTTATGCGGATTGGAGCGATTTTTACGAGTTCCATGATAAATTACGGTGGCATGATATATGTTGGGTAGATTTGGGGCCTGCATCGGGTCTTTTTGTGTGGTATCGTACAATTCCTGGCCTACGCCCTTCGACGCAGATATGAAGACTAACAGTATAGAATCTTCTCCTTCATTATTATGACATGTCTGCCTAAACCCTATTTTCCCGCAAATGTCGAGACCTCGTTGTTTCCATCACCACCTGTCGATTACCCTCTCGGCCTCTCAACATAGGCTCAAGAAAGTATGACCCCATCAGCAACGCCGACAAACTCTACAAAAGTCTTCTCTGTTGTCATTTCACTGCCCAGTGCATTCCCTACCAACACTGCAGGCACTCGTAGCTTCAGACAGCCCATTCCCAAGAACACGAACTCGACGTCAAATGCATCCCCACATGTTGAAGTCATCAGCACTGGGAACACTTCTGTGGACGCGTATTTCGGGGTGACGAAAGCATCGGTACTATATTCTACGTCCCCAATGACGATGCCAGCAACGACGGAGCGCCGAGACCGGCCATCCTCGCCCACATGCTTCTTGCGTTTAGAAAACAACAGTCCCGGTGATTGTAACAGGTGGAAAGCTTCAGCCTTTTGACAGAGTTCGTTGAAGTTGCGGGAATAAAGATCCCAGTGTCCATTCCAGAGGCGTCCAGTACTTTCCTTCTTGTCCCGGGAGATTTCGTGTTCTGCATTCATGGCAAGGGTCATCGCAACTGCAGTTTTCTTTGCTTCAACGGCAATGTCGAATCGGGATTGCTCAGATCCATTGTTGATTACAGCAGGCGATGGCGAGCGCTGTCCGTTGCTGCCGCAGTCGTGGAATTTTTCATCTGCACTCGCCGGTGACACCTCTTCTTTCCCCTCCTTCAAACATGATTTCGATACCTCACTGTAACCAGGCTGATCATCTTGGTCAACGCTTGACTCGCGCTTCGCGTTCACTCTCACGGTGGCTTGCTCCTTTCCATCCTCGACGACGGAATCCCCTCGTTTCTTGAGCTGCTCCACCTTCAGGGCTTTGGTCAAGTTCTGGACCTTGTGCCTCAGCTTCTTCATTTTCGTTGTTTTCTTCCTCTTCGTGATCTGGCTCTTGGACAATCCCTTCGGTGGGTTTCGTTCGGTGGCTGGACCAAGCGATTCGTGTCTCAGCTCCGACATGATGGGTTGCATTTCTTTCGCCGGAGCGGCAGAAGAAGTGCAGGGTGTTTTGATGTGAAATACGTGCAAACCAGAAGATGAGTACTCTTGTGTCGACGTCTGAGGCACTAGCGGCTTGGCGTTGAAGCACTGTAGCACTGTAGGAGCATTTGGAGGCCATCTTGGATACAGCAGATCGCTTGTATTTCAGCAGAGTAGTCTTCTCCCCTTCTTCCTTTCGGTTCTCCGCCAGATGAGTAGATTCAGAAGATCTTGTTCCCCAGCCCGAAATTCTAGAAGGACGCGCTGCGCAGGTATTCTTTCGGGGGGTGATTCGCGTTGTATGGTTTGTTGAAGGATAGCACGAAGTTGAAGGATGTGAAGTTGCGTGAATATTAGTTCAGTGATTATGTAGCTTTCACGGCGGTTTCGATCAACGATGGATTGAATTTCTTTTGGGCGGGGAGCTTAGGATCGATGAAAGTTGAGCTAGAGATGGGTAGGTAACGCACGCTTGCTGCATGATGGAGGAAGATAATGCTGTGGATCTTAATGTTGTTACCAGCGTGTGGTATAGTGTGGGCAGACCTAATCTACAAAACGTGTTGTCGGAGAGACATTTGGACCTTGGGTGCATATACACCAATCACTGTGCACCCACTTTCCAACACAAGACATATACATCGATCAATTCACCTCGCTTCGTCATGTCGCCTTTTCTCACATCTGTGTAGCCGCATCCGCGACCTCCTGACCCTGACCCTGACCAAAAGTACCACCCACATTTGCTTTCTCATTCTCTTCCAGTCGCATCTCCCTTACCAGCCCCCTCAATTCTATATCAATCTCGTTTAGAAACCCCTCACTGTTTTCCATCTGCCACTGCCTGGTCGTCGTCTTGGCTGCCCTGGCCGCCCGCTTCATCTCATATTGCGCCGTCTTCTGCTCAATGTATGCTTCATACGTCAAACCCCTCCTCTCAGCAGACAGATTCTGATCACGCTTGAGCTTCTCTTTCATCTCCTTTTGTTTATCTTCTTTGGCTTTCATGCGTCGGGCTCTCCCGTTGTTGGTGGGTACAGGGCTGCTGCTTTGCTTCTGGGTTTTGCGGGCACTGGGGCCAGACTTGGCTCTGCGGTTACCGGGTCCAGTGTGGAACGTTTTGTACTCTTGGGTTGCTTCTTTGCGGAACGCGGTGTTTGATTTGGCGAGTCCTGGTGTTTGGTTAGTGTATGATTGTGTGTTGAAGCAAGGGAAAAGACTTACTCTGCGACTTCCGCCTTTCAGTTCCGCCTTCTGCCCCGTTATTTGCTGTGTTGTCTGTTAAATGGTTAGTCCCTGTTCCTACCAGGGACACTTTTCTTATATATACCTTGATTCGCGCCCTCGTCCGCCACAAGGCCCAACCCCCCGAAAGCGTCGACCAAGACGTCGACCTGCTTCTCAACCACACGCTGGTCAACCCACTGCCTCTTCCTGGAGCACCTCTCGTGTCTACGGCGCCTACGAACCTCGAGCTTGGTCTCTTTGGCTGCCTTGGCTTGCTTCTGCGTCGCCAGCTCTATCGCAAGCGTGTCGCTAGAGAGGTGGGTTTGAGGCGCGGCGACGGGCAGCGAAGGCGTATGCGGCCGAGATGCAGGCGGCGAAGGCACAGGCGTCGGCAGGGGAAGGCGATAGAAGGTGGAAGGGTGGTAGACAGACATGATGCCTTCGTCGTCCATGGGTGAAGTGTTGAGGTTTAGGTCAAGGTTGGGAGGTAGAAGTCGAGGGTGAAGTCGAGGGTGAAGTCGAGGGTGAAGTCGAGGGTAAAGTCGAGGTCGAGGCCGATGGTAGACTATTATATGGGAGTATGGGCGCGGTCAAACAATGTGCCGTGGTAAAATCTCCAAGACTAGGCTGCTCGATTGTCGTCACATTACCAGTACCAGTATCTGGGAAAGGCCCATGCCAAGCCCCACATGCGGACATCTGGGGGCAGCCGCAAGTCTCGAGCAAACATCGATAGAGAGAGAGAGAGAGAGTATGTGTGTGTGTGTGTGTGTGAGAGTGAGACTGAGAGAAAAGATGAACAATGATAGTTCGCTTCGATTGATCCTCCACCACGTATTGTAAGGACGGACACATATATTTGGGACCTTGATAGGAACGTCTTCCGCACGTTTTCTTTTTCATCTACCTACTCTTTCTCTTACTAGTAGTCTCAGACACAACTCATCTACCTCTTCAGACACCGTTTTCTTCGCGCTTGGAATACAGAGTACTTCGCAATGATTATATGCCGCCAAATACAAGACATAAAAGACGAAGAAGAAGAAGAAGAAGAAGAAGTGGTAGAAGAAAAAGGGGAACATGGATAGTAAAAGCAAGAAGATTCGTAGCGTCGTGAGTGCGTCCCAGCACCCGCCAGGCTGACATCCAGAACCATGCAGCCTGGACAAAGCCGTGCGCCCAACTCCAGAAGCAAGCCCCATCTATCCGCGGACTCCGGCAAACAAGCAAGCAAGCAAGCAGGCAAATCAATGCGCTATGATGCGTCGTCGTGAACAAATACACCCCAGAAGGGCACCTCCTCGCTGTCGCGCCCCCGCAGTGGACCGCCATAGACGTCGGCACACATTTCAATGGGCACCTCGAGCTTCAAGCAGCCGTTGCCCAGGAAGGTGAACAGCAGCCACGAGTCGTAGTCGGGAAAGGCGCCGTTATCGGCGGGTTTGCGGCTCAGAATACCTCTGTTCTGCAGAGACGGCGCGTGGGGCATTTTGAAGGCATGATAGGGCAGTGTCTCGAGGGAGTCGGCGATGAAGAAGGAGGAGCCCAGGGCAAGCTCGACAGACACGGCAACATGCTCGGGAACCAGGGACTCGTGGCGGTGAAAGCGCAGGGTGCCGAAGCGCAGGTCGGTGGGCTGGCCCAGCATGTCGAACAGAGCGGTCGAGTAGAGGCGGAAGTAGCCGCTGTGGATGTCGCGCAGGTCTCCGGCGTCGTCGCTGGACAAGCCGTCGTCGGGCGCGCTGTGCAGCTGAGCCTCCTCACAGCGGGCCTGCGACTCGGCTGCATTCAGCGACTGGCGAATGTGTTTGCGCGTGTAGGCTCCGCTGAGTTCAGCAATGGCCAGTCGACAGGCCTCATGGCGCATTTCCTGGCGCCGCTCGCCCTTGGGGGTGGTGTCCTCTAGGGAACGCAGCAGCCCAGTCTCGTAGCGCAGCGCCAGCTGGTCGAACTCGCGCATCATCTGGGTCAGCGGCGAGGAGACAGAGGCGACATCGTCGTTTTTCGCATCGCAGCGGTTGGGGTCGGTCTTCAGTGCAGCCATTGAAGGGAGGGGGGGGAGGGAAGAAGGGGGAAGAAGGCCGGGGCCTTGTGGCGTAGTCGCCGGCTGCTCTACTCTTTCCTGCACTACACTATGCTACTCTACTCTGCTCTGCTCTGCTATGCTCTTCTCTTCTCTGGTCTGGTCTGGTCTGGTCGAGTCTGCTCGCTCTGGTCTGATCTGGTCTGGTCTGGTCTGTGGCTCTACTCTCTACTCTGCTATCCTCTGCTCGGCTCGGTCCGGCTCAACTCTGCTCGGCTCAACTCTGCTCTGCTCTGTTCTACGTAGGCTGGCGGTGCGGGTATCCAAGACGAGGCTGTCGAGAGGGGAAGCTGCAGCTCGGCTCGATGAGGCAGGGACGGAACAGGGACGAGGCGGAGACGGAGGCGGACGTAGGAAGGTGCGGCCGTTAGTCGTGATTGCGGCCGTCAAGCATCAATGGTCAAAGATCAAAGCAAAACAACATTTGCAACGAAGGGGCATCACATTGAGAGACACCGACACGGGCAGCAACAACAACAACAACAACAACATCGACAACAATCAGCGGACAGGAGCGTGGAGATTTTGCAGTTGGAAGCATCGGGCTCGCCAAGGATGCTGGTGGTGCTTGCCATCGGCCAGCGCTACGCTTCCCCGACCAATCAACAGCGGCAGGCGCAGGGCGAGACGCTGCAAGAGCGACCGTGCTGGCGGTGACGGTGGCCGTGACCGTGGCCGTGACCGCGACTGTGGACCGTAACCGGCGCCGTTGAGGGTGGGAAGATGAGGTGATTACGGAGGACTTGGTCGATGGCTGATGGATCAACACTTGTTGTTAGATGGGAGGGGGGTGAGTGATGTGGGTGAGTGGTGGTGGTGGTAGTATGTAGTACTCCGTGTGTAGAGGTCCTATGGGAGAGCCTGCATCCGCGTCCAGCGGTTAAACATGAGGATGCAGTCAGGCAAGCAGGTTCCGAGCAAGGCACGCCAATAGCCATTGTGTGTACAACCTGATACGCACCCACCCACCCACACACCCACACACATATACATACACATACACACACAATACGAAGGCGCCCACCTCCGCTGCACGTTGCATGCTGCACACCCCCTCCCCCCTCACACATTCACACACTCGGTCGGGTCTCTTCTCTCGACCCAGCATGCTCCGTATACACCAGCAGCACCAGCAGCCAGCAGCCAGCACCCAGCATTGCATTGTACAACACATGTATACCAAGTCGGTATGTATCTACATGTATTGGCCTGCTGAAACGGCCTTTCCGTGTGCCTCTCCCCGTCTGCCTCCGTGTCTCCCTACCGACCTGCTTACCTCACCTCACTGTCCATCCACCCCATGCCATGTCAGTATACATACATGGCCGAGTTCCTCACCTCTCCAACTGGATTGTAGATATAGACTACGTTGCATGCTGACTAGAATGACACGAGCCTGACACCCTGCCACCCAGAGTAGGGCTGGATGGGTTTCACGGGCGTCGCTTGGCGTGTCTGCCCTGCTGAATTGGCTGATTGTTGAAGCTGACGTTGCTGCACATCCCGACTAAACCGGCGGGCAACAATCCCTCTGGCTTTTACTCCGATAACATGTTGGTAGGGCTGACGACGGGCTGATAGTTGTCATTTGACCATCGTAGTTCTTCCATTGCCCTGTACTAGATACTGAAGGATGCTCACCGCTTGGGCCTAGTTACTTACTGGAGCCATTTCTCGGGGGGCTCAAGCCAGCCCACCTTCTCATCCTTTTCCGACTTTTGAACTTTTGAACTTTTCAAGCATCTTGTGTGCTATTCACTACTCAAATTCATGTAATTACATACATGCCTTCAATGTTGCTGGGTCAAGTACCCAAGTAGGTACTTCATATGGAAAAAAGGCACGTGATTTCACCTTGAGAATCTGCCCTTGAACACTTGCAAACAACAAACTGCAAAGGCTCTTGCTGCTAATACAGATTGGTTGCTCTTTCCCCACTCCACCCACTCACCCTCTCACCCACTCACCCTCTCACCCACTCACCCTCTCACCCACTCACCCACTCCAACTTGAAAACACACATGCGCAACTTGTCAACCACCACAACAACCCACTCCACCTTGAAAACACGCTTCTCATCCTGCCCTGCATGCCCTATTTCAGCAACCCTCGTTCATCCGACTCGTTCATCAACGTCGAACATGCCATCACCCTCCATGAGCTGCAGGAGATGACCATGGCGGAGCGGCAATACGTGAGTCCGCGAGAGCCGAAAGCTGCCCCGCAGCCATCTAATAAGCGTTCCCTGCGTTATCAGGTCGCCCAGCAGCAGTCCACGGAAAAGGTTACCGTGTGCCCTGATAAAGTAGAGCATGAAGTTGAAACCAAGCAACACCCCAGTGAGAAGCTCACAGTATTCAAAGATGAGATTGACAAAATGTCACGTCCAGCTTCGAGAAAGAAGGCTGTCTTACCGCGAAAGCCTGGATCGACCAAGAAGCGTGGCGTAGTTGGCCTGCACGCGCGACCAAAAACTGATCCAGTGCTACCAAAGACGCGTACAGACTCGACAGATGCAGAGGAACGCGAAGAATATGCGGCTATAGAGCGTGCTCAAGCGTCCAGCGCAGACGTTGAATCCCAACCTGCCCAGACCACACTTTCTGACAGCCGCATCAATCGGCTACACTATATCGCCGACGAGCGAGCACAGCTTCTCCACCGGCTACAGGCGCTCGACGAGCAAGAACGTAGTATTCTATCCCGACTCGCCAACCCAACATTGCCGGTCGAGCTGTATGACCAAGATTCCAACGATGAGAATACGAACATGGTTGTACCGATGACAACGAAGCGGATGCCTCTAATTGACAAGACCGAAGAAATGCTCACGGCCGTAGCTCAAGAACATGGCATCATCCAAGGTCGCATAACAAAACGGTCAAGGCCAAAAGCAAAGGTGGCGAGGAAGGGGAAAGGGTCGGGCTGTGTACCTCTGTAGACGTTAGAACGACACCAACGCAACGTGGCCGGTCTGACCGGGTGCCGAAGAAATTTGGTGATGACCAGGGTCAACGAGACAACCACATCAAAGGAAGGAAAGAGAGCGAGGGCTCCTACTGCCCGTGCTTCAGTAATTGCAAAGAAGTACGGCATGCCCTCTACCGTTGCTCGGAAGAAGTGGGCCTTCTGAGATCGACTGATGAGCTGGGCAGTGCAGACCTGACTTCAGCGGGGGTGTGTAGCCAGGATACTAGAAGATTTGAGTATTGTAGATACAAGCTTACGCATAGAGATCAAAATATAGATCAACTATACCAGCCATGTACAATAGCACAATACTCCGTGTAAATCTCCACAATAGAATAGCACGTCCGAACTTGTAACCCCCTCCCTCGCGCTAGGTAAGCGAGCACGCCTAGTGTGAGGAATGCCTCGTTGAACAACGGTTTTAGGAGAATGATCCAATAAGGCCAATTCAACACGCTTCAGGACATTCTAGACTCTGTACAATTCATACAAACCAGTATAGACGAGTATTGCATCGGTAGCAATTGGTCGAGTGGCCGCAAACGTTGCAACCCCGGTTCTTTCCTTGTCGGTTTCAAAAGACAACATGAAGCACCATTAGCCTCGCATAAATGCTCTACCATGGAAGCTCGCCCTATCATCTACACCCCGCAGAACACTAAAACAAATAATGGAACGTGTATTCCGGTAATGCAATCACCCGAGTGGTGCAGCACATAGTATCGCAGCCCGATCACGAAACGCTGTTCCTGTCAAACACTGTTTCTGTCAGGTTTGCCTTGAGGAGCCGTGCTGAGGTGGCTAGAGTGCTAGACTCGCTAGACTGGCAAAACGTTCTAGTTCCCCTCCACTTTGTGGCGGTCACTGTTATGCATCGTTGTCTCCATCCTTTTCCAGAGAACTGTGGCGTTTTTTTTTTTCGTAATTGCTAACGGGCGGCTGTGTCGATCTTCAATCTTCCATTTTCCATCATGTCCTTTCCAAAATACGAACACCGTCGCTTTGTGGTGCTGAAGCGCCGGGAAAGTGATGATGATGACGACGACGATGATGACAAAGAAGATGCAAAAGAGAAACAAGAGAAGGCCATAGAGAAGCAAAAGGAAGCCAAGGAAAAGCAAGAAGAGAAAGATGAGGACGCCAAGGAAAAACAAGAAGAGAAACAAGAAGACGCCAAAGAGAAAGCGGAAGAGCAAAGGGAGAAGGAGAAGGAGAAGGGAAGCAGCCGTCAACCCACCAGCACAAGCTCGACAAGCTCATCGGAAAAGAGTAAAGGAAACGAGCCAACTGCTACTTCTTCTGCAGACCCTTCTGGAAATGGGAATGTCAGACCGACCAATTTACCCCCTCCACCGCCTCCAGGGGCTGCTGCTGCACCGACTGGGTCGTCTGCACCTCCAGATTCAACATCGTCGACCTCTTCGACCTCTTCAACTTCTTCAACCTCTTCAACCACTTCAACTACTTCAACTTCGTCAACTACTTCAACTACTTCAACTTCGTCAACTACTTCAACTACTTCAACTTCGTCAACTACTTCAACTACCTCAACGTCGTCAACTTCGTCAACTTCTTCTTCTTCTTCTTCATACCCGTCCTCATCGAGTTTCGAGACCTCTCGATCTTCATTCATCACAATTACTCAATCTACTAGAGCAAAAGGAGGAGCACCTACCGCATCTTCAGAAGAGCAGTCGCAATTCACGGTACTCTCCACAACAACGCCAGATGCTATCACTATAACGCAGACAGCTTCGATGTCAAGCGAATCAGCGAGTTCTATACCATCTGCGATTCCAGGTTCAATCTCCGTTCAGACAAAACCAACTGATCCGGCTATGTCGCCTTTAGCAAGGAACTTCATTATCGCTTTCGGAGTTATAGGTCAGTCGTCCTCTGTAAATCCTCCACGAACACCAGCTGACATATATGCAGGAGCGCTGTCACTTTTGCTATCAGCTGCAATAGTGCTGGTTCAAAGGAAGAAGAAGAATAAGCCCCCGAAGACCTTCCGAGTACTTTCACGAGAATCGGTAGCTGCACGGAATAAGGCGGCGTTGCAGCTTTCGGGGGAGAAGACGCCTGGAGCAGCGACCGGCATCGCAGCTGTGCCAAATGGTAACCCTTTTCTCACCCCTGAAGAGCAGCAAGAAGCCGCGAGAATGGACGCAGCGAAAAGGAGTGGTGGTACTAGATCCAAGGACATCGTGAGTTTGATCGACGCGCATCCGAGAAAAGCGCATGAATGACCCTTTGTACAGCAAAACGGAAGCGAAACCTCAGCAAATCAAATCAGAACTAGAACCAAGGGAAATGAGAGAGGAAGGCCTTCTAGCGAGGCACTGGACGCTTTTTTTGTGAGAGCAAGAAGATCTTCTTACGATTACAAAATCGGCCCTTGAAGTCAGGCGCAGGCAACGCCATGTACATAGAATCGGCACTTTGTATATCATGAATTCAATCAGCGAATAGTATTGATTGCTCCAGAATAAACAGTCTCACTATCTTTCTTCCCTATGATGTGACACGTTAGCATTCGGCCAAAACCACGCCCGACGACGCTCAAACTTCCACTGTTTCACCCAAACTTGCCTCGTCCATCGGCTACCACTCGCTCAACAAAACCAAGCCACCAGCCTCGTCGATCTGACAGACGTATGATGGCATATCCTAGGTTGCTAGTTGGATCTCAACAAATCCTGTATGCACATTCGGCATGCCTATGATCCCTAGGTCAACTTGTTCTCTACCTCACCTAGCGAACCGTGTTCGCCTCTCACCGCCGCTACTGCAACGATGGGTTCTCTCTACGAACCCTCGATAAGGAACAGCACATGGACTGTAATTGGGAAGCGGCTTTCGCAGCGCTTCACGACACTAGAAGGATGGCGCGAAATTGGAACCGGCATCTACACCATGGGCGCCTCAAATATTCGCATGTTCTCCATGCGACACCAGTTGGACGCAGAGCATTTCCGAGACGACGACGATTTCGACTTTGCTTTCACGACACCGAGAGATGCACCGCCGGTACCGACACCGACAGAGAGGCTGAGGGCTGTGTCCCTGGTCAGTTATCGACGGTCGTCTGTGGGGACAATTGGGAAGGCAATTGGGCCGACGAAAGAAGCATTGGGTGGTTTTCCCAGAACGGGGAAGCAAAGGCATAGAAGGGCTCCTCCAGAGCTGTATAGTGTCTATACGGAGACCGAGAAGTGGATGTTCTGGGCCATTATTGCGGCAGCTGGTTCTTTGCCGACACTCACTTTCTGGATAGCACTTCCGTCTCTGGTCACTATCGCCGCGGTACGTTTTCGCTCTCCAAGAGAAAACCTCATTCTGACTATTTATAGGATCTTGGTATAGGCCTTGAAGCCATCAGCCTAAGTATAACGTTCTTCCTGCTCGTCCAAGCTGTGGCACCAATGCTGTGGTGTCCCCTCTCCGACACTTTGGGCCGTCGCACAGTCTACATCTCCTCCCTGCTCATCTTCCTCATAACAACTATTGACCTGAGCTTTTCCGTCAACTACCCCATGTTCCTCGTCTTCCGTGGAATCCAAGCCAGCGGCATCGCGTCACTCGCAGCAGTCGGCGGCTCCGTCATCCAGGACCTCGCGCCCATCACCGAACGTGAACGGTACTTCAGTTTCTACCATTGTATCCGGAATGCAGCGCTCATAATTTCCCCTGTAATCGGTGGCTTAATGACCAACTTTGTCGACTTCCGGTGTCTCTTCACGCTCCTCTCGGCGCTTGGGCTCACCATCACCATTCTTGTCATCTTCTTCCTACCAGAAACGCTACGTCCCATTGCAGGAAACGGCTCTCTCCCCCTAACCGGCATAAACCAACCACTCATCTGGCGCCTCCGATACTTCGGCGACCCAGCACATGCTAATCCCCAACTTACACCCGGTGTCGCCCCCAAACTCGACGCCTACAAGTTCATCCAACCCCTCAAACTCCTTCGCGAGCCAGACATCCTCCTCAGCCTACTATTCAGCAGTACCATCTATGCCATCTGGATGATGGTAACAGTAAGCACATCGATACTCTTCAGAAACGCCTTCAGCATCAACGACGCACTTATCGGCCTAACGTTCATTCCAAACGCCCTAGGCACAATCACGGGATCCACCCTTATCGGCAACCTCCTCAATTCCGACTTCCTCACGGCATCCTCATCCTACAGATCAGAGCACCAGCTACCCGCCTCAGCCATGATCTCCAGGCACGCCTTTCCCGCTGACTTTCCCCTCGAACACACGCGCCTCATCCGTCTCCCAGGCCTGATCTTCATCTTCATCATAACCATATCTTTCTACGGGTTCTCGCTCATGTACCCCTCGTTCACGACCCTCGGAGGCTGGATAGTAATTCCCCTGCTACTCCAATTCCTGACTGCCCTCATGGCGCACGCGATTTGCGGGATCCATCAGACGCTCATATCTGATCTCTGGCCCCTGGACAGCGCATCTGCGACCACGGCGAGCAACCTGGTGAAGTTGAGCTTCGCGGCAATCGGGGCAGCCATCGTGGATAAGATGCTTGACGCCTTGGACACTGGACCGACTTTTCTGGGAATGGGGCTGGTGGTTATTTCCCTGGTGCCAGTGTCTATCGTCCAGTGGTATTTTGGAGGCCAGTGGAGGCGCGAAAGGGAGGACGAATTGGTGCAAAAGGGGGTCGTGGAAAGGAGCAAGAGGATGTTTTACGCGTGAGATAATCATTATTATTACTACTACTATTATTATTATTATTATTATTAACTATTATTATAATTTTTCTTTTTTTTTAAACTGTAGTTTTAAACGTAGAATTTTATAGATACCCTGGGCCAAGGCCTGCTTGTTGTCGATTTGTGCCTACTGTACAGTGCATACATGCATAGATCACTTCTGCCTACTTAGGTACCTACCCTGCTAGCTCATACAGAGTACCTCTATACTAAGAAGACAACCTTTCTCCACATCACTCTTGTGTCTATTTTAGTAGCCCCTATAGCATGGCTCTTGCTTTGATGATGTCTGCGGCTTTTTCCCCGATCGCATAACTACATGGTGGCTTGTAGGTGCGTTCCTGGAATCATGGGGATAAGGTGCCCGTGCGCGTAATGCCCCCCGTCGCGTAATGCCCTACCAACATCATAATAGCCTCAACAAAAATGAGGCTATTGAGCTATATAGAAATAATAAAATTACGAGATTTTTTAGTAGAGTAGTAGTGTAGTAGTAACTAATTAATTTATACTATCTATATTTACTTAGTAGATTGGTGTTGTAGCCGTAACACGTAGTTATTAGTATAGTGGTTAATATAGCTACTAATTACTCTCTACTATCTATAATACTACTAATTAGTTTCTAACGCTTTACTCTTTAGCTAGTAGAAACTAAGGCTTTTTATTTAGATAGTTAAGGTAGTTAAGTAGCCTTTTGAGCTCTCTAAGCCTCTTATTATTTAGTAGCCTAATAGGCCTTTTTAACCTTCTTTTTCTCTCTAACTTCTTTAGCTACTACCTTAGCTATACGCCTCTCTTTAGCTAGCTTTTCTTTATATAGTTTATTAGCCTTTCTAGTCTTAGCTACTTTAGCTTTTTAAAGCTTTAGCTTGTAGTTTGTATGATCTATAATAGCCTAGCGAGTACAAGCCTCTCTAAGCTTCTAAAGTAACTAGAATACTACTCTACTATAGTACTTCTCTCTTTATTAAAGATCTAAAGGCTTACTAGTTTTCTTACGCTTCTTCTTAATCTATAGAGCCTCTCCTAGGCTTATAACTTTATAGTAGAGTAGTTAGTTTTATACTAAGATATAGTAAAGTAAAAGGCTAAGTTTTTAGATATCC
>JAFISD010000312.1:0-27752 GCA_022560085.1 Helminthosporium solani | reverse complement strand
TAATAGTAGTAGTAATAAAGATAGTATATTAATTAGGTTATTAGATTTAAGTAATAGTAGTTAAAGTATCCTAGATAGCTTTAAGGTATTTAATAATACTTTAAAGATAGCTACTAGCTCTATATATATATCTATAGTAATAGGTTTAGTCTATTAGACTAATACTAAGGTCTTTACTAATAATTTAGTTAATTTAGTTAGGGCCTTTTTAGCCCTTTTAGGTGCCTTTAGTATCTTTGTAGCTATTACTAGTAACTTAGTAGAAGGCTTTTTCTACCTGCCTAAAGCGCGTAATATAGTAGCCCCTTTAGTAGCACCTACTCTAGCTATTATTATATCTTTTTATTATAGAAATATATTAGTATATTAGTTCTATACGTAATAAATATATATTAATATATAGGTATATATTCTTAGGTTATTAAACTATTATTATAATATTCATAGCTACTATATAAATTTTATAGGGGGGAGAGAAGCCTAAAACAGGTGCCAAGCTGTCTGTAGAATAGTGCTCCTAATAGATAATTTCTTATCGTTCACTTAGTTAGTTGCCGCTACTTCGTATAAGCTGGCAATATCTCAAGGGCCTGAATCCCACATGGCTGCATTGAAAGCACTGCTCCCCGTCGATGTCGATGTATTAATTCAGTTCACATTAGAAGAACAGCTTTCTGTCAACAGAATTCTCCTCGTAGGCCTACGCGCTCTCAAAACGGGAACATAATGCGCCTCAATCGCCCCATACACGCGCAGGCGCAGAGTGGCGTAAAGATATATGGCCTATGATATCTATTGTGAGGCTGCCAATACTTCCAGACTCCTTCAAAGATGATAGTTTACTGCGCTATCAACCACTCCTCGAAGCCTACTGCCACAACTGCTAAAAGATCGGTCTTCATTCCAAAGAAATAATACAATCAAGTTATCGATCACCTAAGATCTCTCGATTGCAGGGTCCCGCACTAGATCTTCTTCCACCCAATGGTGAGCCTCCAGACCTTCTTCCTACGCCTGCGCAAGGAACTATCAGGCATCATCCTTTTTGGGATGGAATACCTTTTCTATGGATTAGGGAACGTGTGATTACACTTGCTGCGCTGGACCCACCGACGCACGAGTGGCCTGGGTTAAAGTACGATATAATAGTGGAGGGACGGTGCGCTGGAGATCACGCGAAAATAATGAAGGGTTCCCCTCGGATAGGCGATCTTGGGACTTTAACCCTGGTCTGTGGTGAAATGGGTCTGGCTTGTTGAAGATGAAACGGAAGGTTGACGTTGGATACCAAAACTGAGCAAAGGTAACCACACAGAGCTAGAATTTGCACTGTAGATATAACCGACTTTAGAACTTATTTTGACGTGATTTTAGCTCAACAGTTGAGCAGCAGTAAAAGTGGTGACAGGCTATCGTGAATCCTCATGGAAACTAGACAGTAGTGGAGGATGTCGACACTGAACAAGAGTAAAGGCGCTCTGGGGCCCTGGTATTTTACGCAGCATGAAGCAGCAGAGAATAATAACAGGGTCCTTTTGGGTGAATTTCCCGTTCTTGATGGCCTGGAATCTGATAGAGAGCGACGTAGCATGGTTCGTCTTCACGCCAACGAGAACAATACATAATCCAATGTTACATTGACGTACACGGTATAGAGAGCGTATGCTGCCTGAATACTATCTACCACAAGGCCAATTCTATATCCATTCTCCGCACAGTCTCTTCTAATGTTTCCGCATCATTGCTCCAATGCTCTTGAACGATTTTCGATATTCCCCTATAATGAAAATAGCTCTGCTCCACTGCCAACTGATTAATCGTCTCACAGATGAAGCGTTTTGCTTCGACCGATAATACGGACCGTTGAGAGGCAGCCATGGTAAGGGGGAATATCAATGTCTGCTTGAACTGGTTCCGCTCCAGATCAATGAGGGGAAGGCATTGCTGAACAGAGATCAACACTGAGCTGACTAGATAGTGTAGTGAAATCCCCCTAAACATCAACAAGGCCGCGATATCAAACTCCATGGTAGCCTTCGAA
Organism: Helminthosporium solani; assembly: GCA_022560085.1. Classification (NCBI taxonomy): domain Eukaryota; kingdom Fungi; phylum Ascomycota; class Dothideomycetes; order Pleosporales; family Massarinaceae; genus Helminthosporium; species Helminthosporium solani. The sequence goes on along the minus strand of JAFISD010000312.1, from coordinate 25,711 downwards.
TACTCCAACGCGTGAATTATTGCTGCAAAACGCGTTGCTTCCCAAGAGTATATCTGAGCTAGCTCGCCTTGGGGGGGTTGCCAGTTCAGTAATTCGTCCGTTATTCCCGGGTCTCCAGTTTGAGAGAGGAGATCAACCAGTGAGCAAGGGAGACCACAGCATTCTTCGATACCCGATTTCCCCCGGCAGTAGCGGTACCACAAGTGATGAGTTTGTGTTTTCCGGTTGAGAATATGGGAGGGTAACTCAAATGATCCAAGCATAGCTAGGAACTCATCAAGTTCTTCGTCGTGGGGAAAAACCTCAAGACTTCCCTGTGACTTAAGAATCGAAATTATGGAATGAAGATGGATAGTCCAAGGAAGAAGACGATTGAGCTGTAAATCTTTTAGCAATGTGATCATAAGAAAGTGGTGCAGGTGTATTACACTTATCCCAGCCAACATAAGGCCAACAGCATACACATTATCATCGTTATCTACAAGCGAAGAGTTCGACAGCTCCTTTCGGTACAGCACCAAACACTTGTGGTAATACTCTTCAAATAGGTCTTCGTACTCCCTATCTATCGACACTTGAAACGTAATGTAGCTCCAAAGACAGGCTATTGATTGTTCGTAACAGCCGAAACATTGGAGGAACTCATCGTCCACTTTGAAATCGGCCACTAGCGTACGATAACCAGACGTGAGGACTGAGCTCAGGAGTCAGCGCATAATCTGCGTAGTACTACACAGTGTATGAAATCACTGCAGAAGCGGATACCCACATTTCAAAAGAATCGCCTGGTCTTTGATTTCCAGATCGGCGACCAAACGTTGCAGACCCTGTGTGGCTTTGATATCCTTCAGCACTTGGCGCAGCCCCTCGTTCGCGGGACCGTGGCTTGAAAAGTCATATGAAATCTTTGGATGGAGATCCAGTGGCTTGTTCTGCTCCACAAACGGAACTCGAGTACATGCCCATCTAAGCCGTATGCCGTAAGTACATTTGAGGTTTAGCTTCGAGCAGCTCCCGCAGATCGGGCGCGCTTCGTCACATCGTTTGCGTCGCTTTTTGCAGACTTGGCATCCAGCTGTCGTGCGTTTATGAACCAGACGTGGCTTCAATTGACCGCTCATATTGTCAATCTGGGTTCTGTTATATCGGTCGTTGGATCAGACGAGGTATGCTTGAAGGGGGGAGGTATAGATTGTTGGACAATGAAGGACATGATACGGACACCGCCGGCGCTGAGGAGGCTGGTGTGGATACATAAAGATGGGGAGCGCCTGAGCTAATCTGTGGCTAATACTACATGCTTATACTTGATCGTGATTAGGAGACTTTTCAAACGGGTAGATGCCTGTCGGCCACTGCCAAGCCTGAAAAAAGGGCTTTTGAGTCTTCAGCCCTTTGAGTATGTCGATACAGGGAGCTGCGTTTTGGAACAGCACGCACATGGCATTGTGGCTAGGTAGGAGAAGGTTTTCAATGCAAAGCGGCTGCGACTTCTGTTTCAAGCTTAGCTTACCGTTCCACTTGGCGTTCGGCTGTTTTCCAATGGCTCCTGGTGCTCGGCGTGTATCCTAATTTGGAGCTCAACCGCAGTGTTGGCAGTGTTAGTTAGCGAACAGTCGTGTCAGGTATAAAGGCTGCGTCACCGGAGATGTTTGAAAAACCAGTCGCCTTCGAAAATGTCCTTAGCGATTCGTCCTAGCTTTTGCGCGCTTTTCTTGTTCCCGTCATCATCACATCACATCACATCCTATTCACTCAACTTGCTCGAGTTTGTCCAATCCTGGATCGATCAGCAAACGATGAGTGAATAGATATTGACCTAGCAAGAAGCTGGAGAGAGGCTAGAGTAATTGCCACAAGCTGTAGTCCAACATTTTTATCCTTTGTACTCCGTAGTGTTAGGAGAATGGCTCGAACCTAAGTAAAGAAGGATATGTAATCATTCGGCCATACTTAACGGATACATGAGCTCTGATAGCTTCCGTTGTTGAAGGGGAGTGGCTACTTACGTTCAGATATCAAACGTGTAAATCAAGCGTACACACAGAGCTTTCCTTAATTGCTGCATATTGAAAGCTATCACACCTATGATGCGCAAGTAAGCCACAATCTACGATCTAGAGATGTCGATGTAGAGGGGGGGACACATAAGGCGGTCGTTGGTTGCATAGCGTATAAGCTATGATCTCATTGGCTTCGCTGCGTCGGCATCTCCGTTCAGCGTAGATGAGCTGAAGGTGTAGTTGTACCGAGTACTCCGTACTCCGTACCCAATCACCCAATGTCCTGTTGATCAGAATTGACTCAAAGCTAGATATGCGCAGCGAGAAATACGGGATTGAAGCTATTTATGTGCCGTTCTCAGCCACAGAGCGTAGAATTTGTATTTGCTTGAATCAGAGCATATCACGTGACAAAACTTTGCAAGGAACACCGAACTTTGTTCCTTAAATTAAAGTACGGAGTAAGTTTATTGATCAAAATCAGAAACCTCATTCATTGGTATGCACTCACGTGGCACTGTTTATCAGGACTCGCCCATCACTATCCACTCTATCGATTATTCCGCCACAACCACGTGGTCAGAGGCTCTCAAAAGCGGGCCGAATAGGCCTTGCGATTGCCCCTTCCCAATGAATCCCACTACTATCTGTACGCAAGGCTATCAGTAGCGTACAATGTACTAAGAACTGTCCTAGGTGAGCGTCCCCAAGGTATTCAGGAAAAATATGAGACTAGAAAAACAAATCGAAAGCTTCTAATTACCTACAGAAGAGTAGGCCTCATGTCACCCAATACTAGAGCTCAAATGACGAGGATATTCACCACAGATGCTTGACGTACGACAAATGGTGGACCATCTAGTCGCTGGGTGTGGCGAGCAGACTCCTCCTCCCCTATGCCAATGCTGAGCAGTGTACAAAAGCTGAGGATCCTTTCACGGTTCAAGCCTAGTCCAGTCTTATACAGGACATACATCAGAGCTATGGGATCCTAGATGAATATATCTATAACTTTGATGAGACTGTCTTCGCTGTGGGTGTCGCTAGGACGTCAGAAGTAGTAGTTACTAGCTCCACCAGGATTGGTAGAGCAGTGACTATCCAGCCAGGTAACTATCTAGGAGTACCCCGTAGGTAACTATTGTATAATTGAGGGCATGAACGCTGCTAGCTGAGCTATCCTATCTTGCCTCATTCTAGCTAGAAGGTTCCACTAGGCAGCCTGGTATCGTGATATACCTATTGACTGGATGGTTGCTGTCAATGATAATAGCTGGATGAATGATCAGATAGGCTTTGCCTGGCTGAAGCATTTCGATAGCTATACTAAGGATTGTATTGTAAGGACCCATCAGCTGCTTATCCTAGAGAGCTACAGTAGCTACACTAAGCCTGAATTCAACTAGTAATGTATAGAGAGGTATTCACGGAGCGAGTGAAACGAGTGTAGATAGTGTTGCTCCATTCTATACGGGCTCCTAGATTCTACATGTTCACGCCAGTGCTTGATATAGTTTAGCTTTTATAAACTAGGAAATTGATGGGATAGTTGTAGACAGACGAGTACATGCTTCTAACGATTAACTTATGTAATTTTTCTTACTGACTCACTGCGACTCCCTGTGGACTTACTACGACTCCCTGTAGACTCACTGGAGACTCTCTGTGAGTTCACCTGGGCTTACTACGAGTTCCTATAGATTCACCACGACTCCCTGTAAACTTACTATGACTTTCTGCGACTACTGATACGACACTAATACCTGCTGCAACTTACTACAATTAATTATAACTTAGAATAAACTACTTGGACTCACTCTATGATTCAATCTGATCTATATAAGAGCGTAGTACGTTATTATCCCCCTCTGTATACCACCTTATACGTCACATCTTCTATGAGCACTAGATGTAGGCTGCTTCTCGCCTCTGAAGCGCGTGTATAGTCAAGCTATAGATCACCTCGCGCGCCAAAAGTCTTCTATATTGCTATTCTGTTCATCATGAATGAATCAAATACATACATAGCAAGGAGCCGCAACCTATTATCTATCACAGTGAATTATAGTCTAGAATTAGGTAGTAATACTATACAAACAGTAACCGGCAGCCGAATCCTCCAACAACTACCTACCTAGGCAACTATACCTTTTTACTGTGATTTACTATGTACGGAGTACTCCGCATAGAATAGATATATAGCTAGCTATCACGTAATGTCCTTTTGTCATATGTGGTTTGTGGTTTAGTGGTTTGGTATAGTTGGTTTGCTGCACCAAACTTGTACGTAGTTTGTATATAAGTATCACCAAATAGCAGAGTTAACTCTAGAGATATAAACCAGAGCTCTCTGCTCGTAGGTAGTCTTAGTAGAATAGGATAGCAATACAGCTATTTACCAGTTACTCACCTCTTTTGGATCATCGTGATATACCTGGTCCGTGATTCCTTTCTGCTATAGCTAATGAGAAGCCTGTGTTTTATGTCATGTTATCTCTTCTTAGCTAAATACAAGTCTAGATACATGACCAATCAGATCCTACGCTCTCTGGCTAACAATGCGACCGTTATAGCTTCGCTTGTTCCTCGCTGCGTAATAACAAAGTAGATTTCATATCTATCTACAAATCAATCAGGTTAGTAGCTTTAAAGCTAGAGAGTATCTAGGCCGGCGTTCAGACGACTAGGCTTCTACCTTACTGTCTAAGATAGGTACTCTCGTCGCTGACCATCGTCCGAACGCCGTTACTACCACAGACAGCCAGCGTAGTAGAAGGATAGTGGATAGCTGGCACGCCGTATGCGATAGTTTGGCTTCAGTAGAAAGCTTGACATATCCAGAGCCTACTTCGTCGTTAGTCACAGAGCTCTACGACACTAGCTATAGGCTAGCTTGTTAAAGGCACTGCACTCAGCTTCCATCCTGTTAGAGTAGAATACAGAGCTTCAGGTAGGCTGTCAAGGCCAACGACGTAAGAAGATATAGCGGCGATAGTATGTTGCCCATGGAGGCTCTCTAGAGGCTCAGGAAGGTCAATTGCTAGCTACAGAGCCTCAAAGGGTAGCTCAAGAGACCGAACAAGTTCATCAACCAAGGCGCCCTTGGGTGACACCAACCTGCAGCAAATGTAACGTTCAAGGACATTAAATGGCTCATTGTACACCCAGATAGCGTCAATCAATTGGTTACATCGTCACTATGATTCACTCTGGTAGTGTTGAGCTATCATACAGAAAATGCGTCTTTTTTTGGTGGGGTAGGTGGCGTGGTGGCTTACTGACGTGGGCACTGTACTGACCAAACGCGTTAGCTTTGATTCATTTGCTATCTACTACTAGTACGGATCTATCGATAATTTATAGTGCTAAACAGTGCCCACTACCAAGCCACAGTAACTCAAAGAAGCGTTCGAAACTTCATAGATAATTACTGCGTAAATGCCACAATGAATAGGAGTGACTTGTGACAAGATAGCCAAATAGCTATGAGAGCGAATCACCGACAGGCTGCACGCTTCCCTGTCCGTTTTGATCAGACAATCTCGCTAACAAGATTCCATCAAAGCTTTTTCTAATGTATTCCGTATTGTACAATATAATGACCCCAAGCAGGGCGGGAAACAGCCCGTTCATGAGTTTTCCTTGCACAGTAGTGCATGGTTCAACCTTGTAACATGTGCACAGAGAATGTTGAGCATAGAACACACCTAATTGTTTTTTCCGCAGTTGGTTTGCTACTGCAGTTTCAGAGCGCATTGTTTCAACATTAGATACGAGCATTCTGAGTTAAAGTTTTATGATGGTTAAGGAGCTACAATTATGCTGGACTACTGACTCGGACCTTTTTTTAAAGCTAGCCCCTTCAGATTCATTACACGTGCCTGGTATTACACCGTACAGAGTCTTCGCTTGATATCTATGCACCTTGGTAGCCCTCGCGAGGACATTCCGCAAACGGAACTCATGGTAGAAAGTTAATAGATAAGAATGGGAACGGTAGGAAGCTTTTAGTATTAGAAAGCTTGTCAGTCGACTTTGTTAAAGAAGATGTGCCGTCATACGATGGCTATGAACTATGGGGTATGTACGTACAAAGATCTTACCCTATTCGACTGAGCGCATTTACTCATACCACAACGAGTGCAGAGTACATACGGAGTACATATAAGTATGCTCTACTCCGTACCCGGCTCAGGGGATAATGAATCGACGTTATACCTGAAATATCGCGCACATGATTGGCTCGCGCTTTGGCATTCTCAATTCAGCTAGATTGACAGTATCACCATGGGAATGATTTTCGATATTTTTAAAGTGCCAAGAATACACTAAGAAGCTCATCCCTGGCCTTTATCTTGACAACTTAGGCCTAGCGGCGGTACTGTATCAAAAAAAGATGGGTGTTTGTAGATTGTTTTGAGAGTTTGAAGATTGAAATGACAGATCAGACGAGAAACAAACGAGCATGACTTGTTGTTTGCGAAACGTCAGTCTCATCGACGTGCACAATTGAACAAGGCAAGCTTGTGACAGTGAGTGTAGATTCCAAGACTTCTGCGTTACCCACATTAGAAGAAGACTCCAGACGTTGCCATCGGCGCAGTAGCTCCAGATAGGTAGTAGCTATGTCGTCCTCGGAGAACAAGGTGTGCTCGGGAGCCGAAGAGGGGCTTCAAAACCATAAGGGGGACGTTGGCAGGGTTTGCCGGCAGCAGATCTGCAGATAACGGTGCGGGATCTTCCTCGTTCCGGTAGTTATTGGTGGTGCAGTATTATGTATGTCGAAAATCAACTATAAAAGTCGATGTTCTCACACTTGAACTCTCTCATTGTGGAACGACAATATTCTCTTCCTTCTACAATCGTTGACACTATCCTTCTCCAAGATGACGCACTCGATCACCTCACTGTGCTTTTTGCTTTTTCATGCTATATCTACTCAAGCAAAAGACCCAGGCCTCCCTGTTAAAAACCCCACAATCTCTTACTGGCAGACTCCACCGCTTCAAGGCGTTGCTGACCATCAATCTACCGAACTACCTGCCTTCGCCGATGTTGTCATCATTGGTTCCGGCATGACGGGAGCCAGCATTGCGCACCATCTCTTCAAGAATAGTCCTCAAGGCGGCGCCCCTCTCCGTATAGCCATGCTAGAAGCTCGTCAAGCCTGCTCTGGCGCCACAGGCCGCAATGGTGGACATATTCGCCCGTCTCCGTACGCAGAATACAGCGAAGCAAAGACTGTGGTTTCGCCAGCGGAAGCTGCAAAGATTACGCGATTGAGAGTTGCTCATATCGATGCGTTGATATCGGCAGCAAATGAACTGGATGAGGAGGGCCGCCAGGCAGCAGAAGCACGAGTTGTGGATGGTGTTGATGCTTTCTTTGATCAGTCCAGTTGGGAGCAGGCAAGGGAGCAGTTGAATGTGTTAAAGAAGGAGGTGCCGGATGTGGGAGCTGAGCTCACGGCTTTTGAGCAGGAAGACACCAGAAACGTGAGTCTATTTCCCAGAGCCTAAGAATTTGGACAAAGTTAATCGGTATAGATGACTCTTTTGTGGCAAGCCACCGGTATGATCGCGGGTAGCCCGAAGGTCTCTGGCACCATCTGGCCATACCGATTTGTCACGCACACTCTAAAGTCGCTTCTTGCAAAACATCCATCGTTCTCCTTGGATACCAATACGCCTGCCCTCACTGTCACCTCGATCGATGCTGGCAATGCAACATATGAGGTCACAACACCTCGCGGCAAGATTCAAACTCGCCATGTCATTCATGCAGCAAATGCATGGATTCCCCACCTTGTCCCAGGCCTAGAGGACAAAATTTGGGGCGGGCGTCTACACATGAGCGCACAACTTGGTGGTGCCAATGTGCCCAAAGCAGGAGAATGGCCATCCTATACCGGAAACGGCAGTCTCCCAGGCGGCCGCGCTTGGTCTCTATTCCGCAATGGCTTGGATTACATTGTACAAATGCCACGAAACGGAGAGTTCATGTTCGGAGGAGGAGGCGGAGGAGAAGATGATAATGTGAATACCACGGACAGCGAAATGGACGACAGTCTCCCACCGAGCCACAACACGGCCGCCTATCTCAACGGCGCATTGCCAAACTACTTTGGTTACGACAAGTGGGGACCTGAGAGGAACGACTTCCCAGCCGGAAATGATCCTGCTGTTTTCCCCGGACGAACGAAGAGGGTGTGGACTGGAATTGAAGGAGCATCCCGAGATGGAAGGCCATTTGTTGGTATGATTCCACCTAGTGTCACGCGCCGCCCGGCCAGTAAGACAGGTAAAGGCTCGGAGTGGATTTCGACGGCTTATGATGGAGAGGGTATGTGTTTTGCCTGGCTTTGTGGTCAAGCACTTGGATCCATGCTGCTCAGCGACGAGACAGGTGGTAACAGGACGCTCCCTGATTGGTTTCCTTTGTCGTTCGAGCTTACAGAGGAAAGGCTGAAGAACACTACCGCAGGTGGTGCAGCTATCAGGAAAAGGCAAGTGACAAGAATGAATTCAGCTGCTGGTAGGAGAGTCTAAGAACAGGAGCTATCTTCTCAGATTCAAGGTGTCGGTTTCGGTTTCGGTTTCTCCGATACAACTGTCCTCATCTTCTGGGATGGGTCATGCCTCTAGGCATGATTTGTTCGTAGATGATACCTCTTCAATCCCCCTTTAAATAGCCTCATCCTCTAATCCCCCTTTAGCCTCATCCTCATAGGTCATGTATATAATATCTGAAAAGACTAGGATTCATCTATTTACTCAGTCAGTAACCTTTTCAACCTCCAACCTTGCCAGACATGCTCTGTGCACAAACACCTAGTGATATGACAGTGCATCAACAAACTTTGTACAGACTCAACCGACGAGGTAGTAAATTATTGAACCAAGCATTCAATGAACAAAGGTTTGTTCACAGTACGGAGTACATAGCCTCTACAACCGTCTCTACTTAGCCCATCCAAATGTTCAGCTCAGTATCAAGCCACTCATACGAATCCCTCATCCTGTTATATGCGCTGGACCTCAGTTAAAGCTGACATGTACGCGATGTTTCCTATCTTAAAAAGGGGCTCCTACTCTCTAGATGAATGATTGAGAAAGTGACTACTTGGGGAATTGGAGTATGCATGTTGTTGATAGTGACATCTTGTTCCTGCTGCTGCGGGTTTCTTCATGGACGGTACAAGTCACTGACTATAGTAATCTTTCTCTTTAGATAACTCGGAAACAAATAACCGATGTCTTGGATGCGTTACCAGCAAGAATTGGATATGAACCATGCCTTCATCATCCATGTTTAGAAGCCCTCCCGCTCATTCTCCGTATTTCCGCATACCGCGAAAGTCCCGATCGGTGCTTGGCCTGATATCGGTCGAATTGGTTGGTTGGTTGGTATTGATTTTCGTCTATGGAGTAACTATCTACTCTCTGGCCTCCCGAAGGGCATAGAGACGTGTTAAGCTATGGGATATATTACAGCGCTTCACGCCTACCTTAGAAAACATTTCCTGCTGATTGCTGACAGTGGTTACTGCCTATCGTGCTCGTAGCCTTCCTCCAGTCGAAAGCGAACGGCTGATCTCAGGGGGTTGCGGTCATGGACCAGGTTACGGTGGAGCCATTAGCTCCGTTATATATATATATGTGTGTGTGTGTGTGTGTGTGTAATGAGTGTGTGGTAACGTTCGACAAAAGAAAGATACAGTGTGCATGGCTTAGCCATAGGGGCGGCAGTTTGAAAGATAATGGCCGGTCTGGGCCACTATGCCTTTACCTGGTCTTGCCATATCGGTCGAATTCCAGTCGTGAAGCTCCTATTATCAGCACTCCGTATCTGGTTCTGATTCGTACCGCTTTATCTTATTGTTCTTAGGCAAACGTTACCAATGATCCCAAGTGTTTGGAATGACTCTGCCGCGACGTATTTTCTTAAGCAGCTTTGGCCCTAAAAACTATCTTACTAAGTTAACGCTAATTCGCTGCAAAGCAAGAAACTCTATATGTGCATAGTTGTTTGAAGACAGAGAGTCATTTGCAACGGAAGAGAAAATATTCCGCAACCTTTGCCTGTTATTCTTTCCACGGATTCTATGTCATACCTATGCCCATGTATAATCAACACAGATACACGTCACGACCCTACTAAGATAGCCATGGAAGCTCCATCTTGTGCCAAGAACTTACTATATTTTTTCGCCCCCACAGGTTCGTCACCATTGGTGTCCACATGTCTTAAACCCGGCAGGGATGAACGGGAGCCTTGAAACAGAAAACACTTGCGACGTTAGCATCGTGGCTTTGGTACGTAAGCACATAAGAGAACACGCACTGCAGAGCTAGAATACAGAATACGGCTAATCTAAAGCAAGTTACCAACGAGGTGCGAACGATAACCGCTACAACAAGGTTCGGCATTCAATGGTTTCAACCCTCCACCAAGAAGAGCTCCTGATGTATATTTGCCATTGAGTTCGGAGTCACGGAGTACTGTTTGTAGTATTTTGTACCGATGTGCGCCAAGCGCTCTGGTTTGTGATAGCGCTCACTGAGATGAGGCTCAAACTACTCCGTAACGTGCACACTATTGTTTTAGCTGCTGCATTCACCGGCGTGACTGGACCCTGGATTTTGAACTCGAACGATGGCAATGATGATCGTGATCTCCGAGTGGGGACTAGGTGGGTCTGCGCTGGTGGATCTATGGAGTAATTGATCAATGTGGTTGTACGACGAAGCTTCGGTAGTTATGGTTATTATTGAAATGTTCTTAGAAGTGCCTAATGTGGATAAGCTGGATAAACATAAGGTTTATGCAGAATCGAACCATCGACCCGATCGCAAAGATTGGGCTAAGCGTGTAAATAAGCAATGCGATCTAAAGGTTCTGGAAGAAAAAATTATGGTGTTGGAAAAACAAGATTACGACGCCAGGAAGCGATAGCTACATTTCATCCAGTGATATTATGTACAGCGGAATTAGAAGTCTACAGAATGTGGTAATAATAGACCGCGGACGCCCCATTACGAAACACCTAAAACATATCCATCGGGTTGCCCTAATACAAGATCGAGTCCTTAACAAGCTTCAACCCCGAATCGGACTTGGGGAACGGCATAGTAGCCTGGAAATTGTTCCAGCTCTTGCACGTCGCATCCCAAGCCGCATCTCCCTTCGGGAACTTTGGCGAGCTCTTAGATTCGAGAAACTGCACAGCAAGACCGTCAGCAACGTGCCAGGCAATGTGACAATGCATGAGCCAAGCTCCAGGGTTGTCGGTCGGAAAAGCAATCGCGAGCCAGCCGCCGCCAGGCAAGATGGCAGTGTCGCGACGGGGAGGATTGGTCCATTTGAGACCTTGGGGAGAGTTATTCTTATCAAAAACCCCAGAACCTGCTCCAATCACGTAGAAATCGTGACCATGAAGATGAATAGGATGAGGGATCGGGACGCGGGTGTTGGTGGGCTCCTGAATGATCCAGTACGACCAGATGCCTTCTGTGGGGAGCTCAATCAGATTGAAGGTGGAAGGATAATTGGTGTTGCCGTCTTTCACGTATTGCGTTGTAGGCTTTTCCCATGTCACATCAATAGCGGACAGATTGACACCCCAGACAACAACTAGATTGAAGTTAGCAAAGCTCATGTTGAAGATTAAGAGAGGAAACTCACTGTTTTGGCCGTTGCCATTGACGCCTGAAACTGAGATATCAACGCTCAAACTTCCGACTTGGTTCAGGAACGCAGTGCTGTTGACAGTATTGCTGACCCATGGGACCAGGTTGGAAAGAGGCTCGTTGCAGTCAGCTGGCTCAGTAGAAGCAGTCGAGGTCGGGACATCGTTGTTGGCGCCCGTGTAGGAGAAGATACCAAGCCCCTTGGGATTGTTGTTACCAGAGCTTCGGCACTCAGCAGCATAGTTGGCGCGGAGCCAGAAATTCTTGCCTGCGTTGGCAGGTGTGGCAGTGAAGATGACATCATATCTCTGTCCAACGGCAAGCAAAATCCAGCTGGTTGTCCAGGGCTTGATGGGAACAAGATCACTGGTGATCACGGTGAAGGGGTGGCCGTCTAGAGAAACTCGGAGGGCGTTGTCCACCGACGTATTGATCAAACGGAGACGGTACTTCTTGCCCGCCACCAAGCCAGTAGTCTTGCTATAGGCACCTTTAGTACCATTGTTGGAGACATTGGTACCGTTGATCAATATGGTGTCAGCGGGGGGTGGGGGACCACCTCGTTGAAGGTTGGCATGAGACTGGAGACCGACAATCCACGAATCTTGATAGTACCAATCAGTGAGGGGGAAGGCACCCAGGTCGATGTCATAATTCGAGGATGCTGGACCATCGATGATAATCTGACCAGTGGCACCATCGCCATACTGAGCAGAAAAATGACTGTGGAACCAGGTCGTGCCGAACTGGGTCGCAAGCCATGTGTAGGTCTTGGTCTGGCCGGGGGCAAGAGGGCACTCGGTGATACCAGGAACCCCGTCTTCGGTGCCAGTGTTTAGTTGGCGAATGCCGTGCCACTGAAGAGATGTTAGTGAGAAGATCTTGACAGGATTCCATTATAAGAAACATGCTATATGACTTACGTGGATACCGGTGCCATTGGTAGAAAGTGAGTTCTTGAACGTGACAGAGATAGTGTCACCCCAATTGGCCCGGATAGTAGGGCCGGGGAATAGGCCATTGAAGAGCTGGCACGGACGTTCACCAAATCCATCAGGATTGCACGTCTTGTTGACGAGCTCGAAGTTGTAGCTGACGATCTTGCCTGTGGTTGGCCATTTGGCGTCAAAGTCAGTCGCCGCACTATAACCATTGCCCCAGCATGCGCGTGTGAATGGGCCGTTTGTGCATGCAGCATCAGGAGCTCTCGAAGTCGACGTCGCCTGTCTTTTTGCAATTTTCGTAGGCGGACCCTTCTCTCCCCACAGAACGTTCATCGGCGGAATATGTTCTGCAACGGAGAGTGAGGCAAATGCCAAAAGGCAGGTGCCCGCAACATCGCTGAAGCGCATATTTCTGAATTGATAGATGAACCGAAGGGTAAAGAGAGAATGACAAAGTGCTCAAAGAATGACCTGGTAGATTGACACTGAATGACACGACTGGGGAGGCAGACAAGTTCCTAATTATACCCATATTCCCTGATGGAAAAGGCATACAGCTACTCAACCCAGTGATGACCCGTACGGCTGGACTGCCTAGCCAAGTCGGTACGACAGCTGCAGAGCCAGCTCCGCGGTCTCGTTCCTGGCTTGATGCATGGACAGCGTATCCATGCCTGTGACATCGGAAGAGGTCATCCATGGACTAGTCGTGGCATAGCATACCGATAAAAGAGTATGTAGGCGTGCTCGCTTGACAAATGCCGAGGATAGTTTCGATGCGAACGAATAGGATTCGCCGTGAGGTAGACGATAGAGGGCAACAATGGGTCGGGTCCCCAAGGTACGAAGTAAACCAGACAGCGGCGCAAGGAAGAGGCCCCATCCGAATCAGGAACAGGTGTGACAGGCTACAAAAGAGCGGATATCTGTGCGTTCTAGCTTAGGTTGAGTGCAAGTCTCGGCAAGGGCTGATAGAAACTATCGACTGAACAAGGCTACGGCATAGCTGCCGATGTATAGAACCTACACAAACTACAGAATAGTGAACGCCGATCTGAAGTGCGTCAGCCACGATAGTTTGCCGTTCTTGTGGCGCTATCAACACTCTACGTTTTCCTTACCTACAGTAGTAGTTACAAGGCTTGTAGCTCTGTAGTTATGTATTTCCAAAACCATGGGAACCTCAATGGAGCTGTGTGACACGTAAGAATCATCTACATAATACGAAGCAGGGCAGCACCTTGAGCAAACATCTCTATGCCTATAGAACAAGACGCTTACAGGATCAGTCGTACATAACTGCGTTACAGGAAAAGGATCGCTAGTGCTAGCCGGGACTTTTACGGACGCCTCGGAAGTAAAGTCTTAGTAGCGAGGGCTGGTCTGCGCTAGGGGATTGCTTTTGGCTTAGCACAATGCTCACGCCCAGGTTTAGTCTCCTTGCCTTGCTGGCCTCACGTCTCAATGCCACAATGCCACCTCACCAGACCAGCTGCCTGACATACGAATACGCTGTCCACGATAACTATAGTACCTGCTGCATAGTAAGACTCACGTGTGAATATCACCTCTCGGCGGCCTGAGCCCAAGCCCCCTGTTTCTCGCCTAGGAGAGCCGCACTACCTTACATAGTCACATAGTACATCGCGTGCTCACGTCGTGCCCTAGGAGAAATCTCTATTAGGCTCTGAAACTGCTGGTCAAGGCCCGTCGTTACAGCTGCCAGCCGTGGAATCTCTGGCAAAGTTTCCGAGGGTATTCTCTTCATTGTCCTCAACGGGAAGACGCAAATCGTCTTGTCCTCAACATCCGCTACGCCACATAGACCCACCAACCAATCATGTACAGAAAATGCACAGCTCGTATTCCTGATCCGGACTCTGACAATGGGTCTTGGGTCTCCAATCGAAGCTCCAAGCAGGCCTTCACGACTGGGCGTTTGCTACCACACAGCATGCACCTACTAGGAAAAGCTCGTCATCCGGCTTCAAAGGCAAGCCTTCTGCAATGTACGAAGTACCGCACCTACACACACAGCACGGCACTTGAATGGCTCCCCACCAGGAACTCCGACGCACGGGTATTGTATATTGTAGACTCCACACTAGGGCACGGTTGGCGCTTACCGTCGTCACCACAAGCGCCATTCAGCCTTGCAGGACAAGGTTCGCTTACTTCCCTGTGGCTTTAGCGTTGTGACAGATTTCGATACTCGACACTCGAAACAATAGATCATATATGGTTGTCTTTTTCTATAGTCGATCCATGACGAGTCGAGGCAAAGCTCGCGCCTGAGGCCTTCATCCGCCGTTTTTTAAATTTCTCTTCTCTAGTCCCACTCCTGCTCATGTTCACAGCCCAAATATAGAAAACCTCAAGCCAATTCTATGTGGTGCCTCCCGAAGCCACAATACCGGATCTTCCTCCATTATCGCCTGCCCTGGCAAATGCGACTGCTGTTGTACAAATTCTAGCGCCCTGCAGCATTCGTACATGCGCAGCAAGCGCTAGTGTCTCTGTTTTTGCGAGATTCAATATCTTGGATTAACAAGCAAGTAGTTGTGAGTCGAGAATATGGTAAACCACATCGGCCAAGATGACACGATCACGACTAATGTTTCCGTTTCAATATGCAAGTGGCCGTTAGCGCCGATCCCTCCCGCCTCTCAACAAGTCCAAGATCCATGAGCAGACGTAAAATAACTGCCAATTGCGGCAAGTACAAGCATAACTACTTGGCAGACAACAGGCCGTCTGTACTATGCCCACTTAGGACGACCCTCCAGCCGTTGTTTATCGTTGACAAGTCATGGATGTTCATTTGCCAAATGACCTACAGCAGCATGCTCGTAAGACTCTCTGGTGACGCTCGGTAGCAAATGCTCGAGCTCATACTTGTCTCACGGACCCGAAGAGCTCCCTTCTTCCAAAGACTGACTTCTTATTAAGTCCCAGCTTCTGCCCATCGTTTACCCTGCAGGGCTCGAGTGTCTCTTTCATTTCCTCCGGTCTCTTGTTCTATTCGTTTCAAACATTGATTTCCCCTCTGTAGTATAATCAATGGCTCCTGCATCTTCTTTCGCTAAGGCCCTAGGCCTCGTCGCCATTGGGGCACGAACAGTCTTCGCCGACTGTGAGTCCTATGGGATGGACTTCCAGTACGGAGGAAGCTATTTCCAGAACTCGCTTTCCAACGACAACTTCACCTTCGTCTCCCAGTTTGACGGTACATGATCCTAGATTTACCATGGGAATCACACATGCTAATTCTGGACAGGGTGTAATCCTGACACTGCCTTCAATGTTTTTGTTGATACTGAGGGCAACCAATCTCTCTGCTCAGACACTCAGTTGACCCCCGATGATACGAATCAGCTTTCCACATGCCCGGCTATGAAGAGCAGTCTCGAGTCCGGAGATTATTCTGTCGTCGTCTTCAGCAACAACGGAAACGGTGATCCAATCGCATTCCAGCGTGATTTCGCCCTTTCAGTTGGCCCCCAATCGACTTCTACTTTCACTCCCACTGTGACAGTCTCTACAACATCTACTCCGATCGTCAGTGAGTATAGACTGTATATTGCTATCCAAGCTTCACTAATCTTGCCTAGATTCCACTATCACTACGACGTGGACATCTCCCTATACATTGCCACCTTCAACGGTAACAAGTCCGTCTATGACCGTAAGCCAACCTCATCTTCTGTTCCGAGGATTCTCATTAACACTATTAATAGATTACACCCACGACCACTATAACTCCTGCTAGGGTGACCACCACAACCACAAAGGCACTCCTAACCATAAAGCTAACCAGCATCTCTGTCTCCGTTGTCAAAACTACCAAGACGGCAACTGCGACATGCAAACTGCCCATCAAGCCCACCAAGCGCGATCCTAAAGCCCGGCTCATACCCACTGTTGGGCCCTGGGCCAACATCTTCAGCGCGAAGTACAAACGCGATTTCTTCGAGGAGCAAAGGAAACGCTTTGTTGAGGAACGTAATGAGCGTATGGCCCTCCGCCCGCGGGCTCCTGACCCACAGCCTCTCATTGTTACCGAAACGAATACCTCGAATTACATCACAACCACTAATACAATTACTGCGCCCGCACTCACTGCTACAATCACTAGTGAGTTTTTCGGTTATGTGGAAAGCTGTTAAGAATACTTGCTAATCAATGAAAAGGCGAGGCTACCACTACTACCACTATCACTCCTTTGCCGACGGTCGTAGTCAGCGGAAAGACTACCGCTGCTCGCGTCACAGTCACTGCGCCCACACCTACCAAGGTATGTTTACCATCCCATTGGCCCCCTTTCTTTCTATCTTTCTTACAAGCCTTGAATGCTGACCACCTCTCCAGACTACAACCAGACTTATCCTTGCTACTACGACAGTCAATACCAGGGTCTTCACTACAACTGTCACCATCACGACGAAGACTACGCCTTCTTCTGTTTCGGCGGCTTGCACATCCAAGGGCGGTATCTTGGGTTAAAATATTCTATATCAAGTAGGGGGCGTTTCATCGATATGCTATTCGCATTTAATAGTCATTATCTGCGGTATCCCGCAGTCTACTATCTCATTTGTAGAGTTCTTGATGAATTGGAATTAGTACTCAATTTTTATGTCTTCATTCCTCCCTTAAAGTATGTGGTTGAACAGTGCCCGTGGAGTTCGGTCAAAATTACCCATACATGAAGTCAAATCATCCAGTGTCAGCAATCTGTAATTACTATCTGGTCACCCTTCGTATTCGTCTCCACACATGTCGCGCCTTGTACGACAAATCTGAACCAGGCCTCACTCACCACCGCCCCGACTCCTCGCCCCAACCCAGCAAATCCAATCATCAAAGCCCCAACACCAAACCCCCTACTCCCATTCTACTCACTCCTTTCCCAACAACAACAATAACATATACAACCCAACTCGCCTTCACCCCCCTCCACCACCACCCCAAAACCTACCCAGCCCCCGAATCCGCCAAGGCACTCACGCAGCCCTACACAATATTACCCCCAACCCCTACCATATCACCCGCCTAAACTCCTGCAGAACATAACTGCACAACATACCCAGCCCTAGCACCACCACGCTGTGTAAGATCTCGCACTTCAGGCAGGCTGCATCCCTGACTGCCACGAGCAGCAGCAGCACCACCATCAGCACCATCAGCACCAGCACCAGCAGCTAGAGCACCAGCCATGCAATGTAATGCTATGCCGGCAAAGGCGAAGAAGAAATTATTCTCCGATGGATGGGGTAGTTTGAAAGGGTAAAGTTTAGCCAGTTAGGAAGGGAGGGGGTTGGGTAGATGGGTAGATGGGTACGGCGATACACGACTGATCAATCGACTGAATGACCGACTGGTTGACTGACTGGGCGCTCTTCGAGAGGGCTATCGTCATGAATGCAGGAACTAGTTTCGTACTTACGCGTCGGAGGAGATTTCCTTTGGACGACTACGATTATGATGATGATGATGATGATGATGACGACGACGACGACGACGCTGCTTCTCCTACCTATTCGAACACTCTCAATCATCTCACCTCTCCCCGCAACTACTTTTGCACAAGTTGCCATCGTTGACAACCCGTGCTATCTTTTCCCTGATGACACCTGGTGTGACGAGGAGCGGAGAAAGGGTGAGGGGATGCGATGGTATCGGGGAGTCGCTGCGGTGGCTTGGTCATATTCCCTGGTTATATAGGGGATCAGCCAATGGCGGGCTTGGGGATGGAAGAGGTTTTATACCGTACCGTGGGGCTGATCGTGGCTCGACTTTGTGGTACCGTTGGTACCGTTGGTAGAGCCATTGGGTAGGCGATCGGGGGTTTTGAGTGGGATGTTCGATTATGTAAAGAGTGGGGTCGGGGTTGATGTTTGCGTGGTAGAGCTAGTGTTGAAACTCGGGGTGAAAGGACTGGTCACGTGTATTTGCGACGACTGGGACTCTGTACTTCGTAAACTACCGATGAGCGGCCTCCGGCCCAGGAGATTTCCAGTGTATTGATAATTGATAAATCTCCTTTGGCAGATATCCTGCTAACTTGGATGTGGAACTATTTAAATGCGTTTGTATCATACCTGTGTTTTACCCTTATATCTCCTCGAACTCCCTAACAGGTCAATGCCTTCCTCGAATTTGGTATACCACAGTTCATAGCCCAAGAAGATCAATCGACTACCAACTACCACAACCCCCTATCTTGTCCCTCCCATCAACCCACCCACGCATCAACCCCCCCCTTTCACCCCACACCATACCTTCCATCAAGCCTCACCAAGCTTTCTCCACAGCACAATAGTTCAACCTTAAAACCCGTACCGACCGTAGCGCCAACGCAGAATTAAGGCTTACCGCTAGACTCTAGACAAGAAACGGCGTGGTGACTCCTTTCGCAAGCAGCAAGCCAGCACTTCCTGAGTCGAACCGCAAGTGTGGGGGTAAAGGTTAGCTAGCCAGCGAGTCAAGTCCCGCTCACCGCCACCCGCGAAGACGCTAGGGAGAGCGGAATCAACCACCGAACGACATGTGAAGTTTGCGGATCGCGGAGATTTCTTCCCTGTGACGGGGTAGGATAGGATGGATAGGTGGATAGGATGGATGGATGAGTGGATGAACGGGATGGGACGGCCGAGGACAGCAAAGACATAGTGGTAATAAGGACAGTGGGACATAACACCAGAGCACCTTTAATTAATTTAGTATGACCGTATGTCCATGTAGGTGCGTAAAAGCATAAGGGGGAATCTCATACACAAGAACAGAACAGAAACAAACAAAAAGCGAAGAAACATAACCTGGACGCACACATTGTCCTAGAAACATGACATGCCATCCCCACCCATGCCATCCCCACCCATGCCATCCCCACCCATGCCATCCCCACCCATGCCGACCATCCGTTCCATTGTGGTTTCCGCGCCATGCCCTCCAATCCACCATCCGCGGGGTTTGAGAGCACCCTCGCTTCCGCCCATAACCAACACACCCAAATGAAACCCAACCCCAAGGAAAAGCACATAGACCCTTCAACGCCACAGACGATGCATATGAAAAGCGAAAGTGCATGTGTCCGGTAAATGTTACTGCGGTATTGTATGCATATGCAGCCACAAAGGTGGCGAGACTTCAGCCGTAGTCGAAATGGTGTGGTGTGGGAAACAGCCGGTGGGGACCCGAGAGGCGTTGCAAGCCACCAACAGTTCGCAGGCGAAGCGTGAAAATTAAAAAAAAAAACCTAGGCGTCGTCAAGGCTCATTCAGGGTCCATGTGGCAAACCCTCCGAACGAGGCACAACATTTGCATCACTGTTGTGCCACTGTGCGACCGCACTCGTGTTCAACCTCGTGCTTGTGCTCCCGTGGTACGATTGTTGCATCTTGATCGGGTCGTGTTAAAACGCTACTACTGCTGAGTTCTTCCGATGCCTTGTTTTGCCTGTCCATCATAGTAAGCTTACCGTGTATCAGAACACACGTACTATTCTGCGAGTGATAACATACCTTCATCATTTCAATCCTTTGCTTGAGATTCTGCGTTACCTCAGCAGCACGCTTCCAACTCTCAGCCCCAGCAGCTGCCTGTGTCCCTCCAATGCGCCCACCAATGCCGCCGTTCTCCGCAGGGCTGATGCAGCCCCCACCTCTCGAAGACATTGACGACTTTGCTGAACCAGCATCTGTTCGCCGCGGGCTTAGCTTGCCGCTCAATGTGCTTTCAGGGCGGGAGATTGAACCATCATAGTTCTCCTTACCATCACCACCAGGACTTATGGGACCGTTAGCAAAACGATCTCTTCTGTTATAGAGACCTTGGCTGCCATACCCAGAGTCTCCAAAACGACCACCACCGTTAGCGTCGGTGTATATTTGGTCCGAGAGGTCGGTGGGTGGCGGAGATGTTGCGCGGACTTGTCGGCTAAGCTCACGCTTGAGACGGTCGACCTCACGGCGCTGATTCTGTACTGTCTGTTCGGCGGCCTCGTAATCGGAGCGTGCACGAACAAGCTGTGTTTCCTTGGCTTTGATGGAGAGAACGTCCCTCGTATGATCTTCAATGAGCTGGGCATTCTGGTTCTGAAGCTCATGTACTTGGGAGGTGAGCTTGGTTCGCTCTGACCGCATGTCCTCGTTTTGTCGCCGTAACCTCTCCACTTCTGCTCGAAGTTCTTCAAGCTCCGCACGTTCGACCAGACCGAGTCCAGCTGGCGCTTGCACTGCGGGCGCGGAAGTTGGCTCTGCTTGAGGTTTACCAAGCGGTCGTCCTGCCAAACCTCTACCCGGCCCTAGCCCTAGCTTCGGTGCAGCCGGAGGGGGTGCAACATCCTCAGGCGGTGGTGATACAACTGGTCGTCGTGGGGAAGCATTTACCATGGCAGCACCGGGTTTCTTCAAGCCACCTAAGCGCGACGGTGCAGCCAGTCCTGATTTGGGGCCAGTAAGCTTCGATGCGCCGGGTCGTGATGTAGGCTTGGGTGCCAAAGGTGCCGTAGGTTCTTCTACTGGAGGTGGTGGAGGAGCTACTGCTGCAGCAGGCGCTGGCTTCTTAATCATACCAGCCGGCCGTTTACCTGGCTTCTTTCCTGCTGGAGCGGCGGCAGCGGGTTTAGGAGGTGGCGCTGCCGCCTTTGGCTTGAACTTGGTCTTTACCTCTGCTGAGTCGTGGAACTCTTTGATCTTGGCCTTTCGAATATCGTCAAGACCATCAAGATGAGCATTCATTATCCTATCGCCCATAATCTTCCAAAGGGTGCCAAACACTTCGGCACCTGCTGACCGCTGCACTTCCTGCGACTCGGTGAGCAACTTTGTCGACGACTCTGCTATCAACTTGGCCTCCGCGGGAGATGGTGCTTCTCTGGTTGTCTTCAGACATCGAACGAGGAAGCGTGTTGACTCTAGTTTGACCTGAGGATTCTTGTGCTTCAGGAACTCAAGGACCTCTTCAAGGCATTCCGATAATTTGGTAGAAGCAAACACGGCGTCCAGAGCGCCACCAATCGCATCAGTGACGGTCTGCTTCTTCTCTTTCAGGCGCTCCATCATCGGGTTCATAACGGTAGATCGATATTTTGCAAAACTCTTGCCCAATCCCTTTGCAAGCAGCTCCACACAATTAGCAGCCGTCATGACGACGGAAATATTTGCATCCTTCATGCTCTTTGCGAAACCGCGCAGGAGCTCGTCGAACGATCCTTCCGCTATCCTAGGAACGCTGAGAACCTTTTGGACCTCGTCGAGCGCATCCTTGCGGTCTTTCCATTTTGATGACGCGAGTCGCTCAGTGTAGTCCTTGGGGATCTTAGCCATGACATCAACAGCCTCGTACTCAGGCTCCAAGTCGATTGCCGCCTCTTCCTCATCCTCTTCGGCATCGTCGGCGCCCGGAGCGGCGGCAGCTGCCTCTTTGGCGGCCTGTTGCGACCGTAGCAGCCTCTCCTGCTTGGGTGGCGGGTCGTCTTTTACTTTTTCGAATAATTTGTCCAGGTCTTGCTGCTGCACAGGCTTGAGGTCGCCCCAGAACAGGGGCTTCATGGCATCTTTTAGCCATCGGTAAAACTCCACAGTCAATTCCTGGGCCTTTGCTCGGACGTTCTTATCGGCATGGCCGTAGACCTTGGGCAGTGCCTTCAGAACAGGCTTCGGCTCCACTATTTTGCAGCCGTATGCATGATAGATCTGGGTCAACGCATCCAGGGTCGCGGCGATGACCTTGGGTTGCTTGTGGGAAAGTACAGGCAGCAGGTCTTCAATGATAGGGTCGGCCTTGTCCACCTCGATGTACAGCATCAACGCCTCTAGCGCACTCTGTTTTGCAGCTGGCCGCGTCGAGGGTAGGCCCTTCTCGGCAATGGTAGCCACGGTGTTGTTCCGCGTCCTAGCCCATGTGTATTAGCGACGGTCCAACCAGAGTATCCCCGTCAGGCAATAGGCAATAGGAGCGCATACCGTGTCGCACCTGTCGCGCCAGCGATCTGGAGAAAGGAGCATAATGCCTTGAGCCCTTCCTGCTGTGCTGCGACGTTGGAGTCGCCCACGACACCTTTCCAGATGCCGGCATCTTGGATGAATTGGCGCACGACGGGGTCCGATTCGCTGACGGCCAGGTCGAACTCCTTTGCCGCAGCCTCATAGCCCTCTTTCCGCACTTTCCAGTTCTTGTGGACGAGACGGTCGGGCAGCGGCAGCGCGCTGAAGTCTTCTTCGCCGTCGGCCATGGCGATGCGGGTGTGTTATGGCGGGGCTCTGAAGGAGTCTGCTCGGCAGTTAGCGGGCGGAACACACTCTTTTTCGTTCTCTTTCTCTTTTCCTTTTTCTCTTTCCGTTTCCTCCTCCTTCTGCCTTTCTCATACAGGACAACTACACCGCGCCGTGGTCGTGTGAGTGTGGATGTGAATGTATGTGTGCATGGGCGTGTGCAAGTTGTACGCCGGCGCATCACAATACAGGGGGCACGAACAGAGAGTGGCTTACCGACGAAATTCTCTCTCTGCAGCTGCTGTGTAGTTCTTCCGGCGCGTGATGGTTCGCTCGTATCGCGACTGATATACAAGTGTTCGTGGTGGTGAAGTTTTGTAGATGCAGTGTGCTAATGTTTGGCGGTGCAGCAGCGTGGTGGCGGTCGTGGTAAGATCTTGCTTGCTGTGTTGGGCTGGCCGGGCAACGGCGCCGATGTCATCGCCCGCCATGCCATCTATGTATCTATGCAAGGCCTAGAAATTCACCCAGGCGTGCCGACAACCCCACACAACTATCGCTTCACTTCATCTGCTGCTAGAATCCCATCACCTCTCCGTCCCATATTCAGCTCCAGCAACATCCCTCGTCTCTTCGCCGCCGCCGTCGCCGCCACCGCCATCCTTCACTCGCCCGCCCCGTCACTCACCGCAAATTCCCCTCGCCAAGACATCGGAACCACCTCCCAAACATCGCGCAAACACCTGTGTTAGCGCGTTGTCCTGCCGAGATTATAGGGTCGCCAGAAGCGGCGAGTGCCCGTAGTTAGCATTGCATCATGAGCGCCATCTTGACAAGTCGGCAAGCGGAAGAGCTGTGAGTACGTTGGTCCTAATGGTGGGATTGGGCACTGACGGGGAGTGCGCGCAGTCACAAAGCTATTCTTGCTTACCTGGGGGTGATCAATGCGCCAAATACAGCAGCGGCCTTCCGGGAAGAGGTGGAAGTGTCTGCCAGCTTCGATGATGCCACGCGGAAGAAGTACGAGGGGCTCCTCGAGAAGAAGTGGACCAGCGTAGTGCGGCTACAGAAGAAGGTCGGTGGTTGAGCACACACCCCACAGACAACTTTCTTACTTGCCTAGATTCTCGAGCTTGAGCAGCAGAAGCAGGCTCTCCAGAGTGAGCTGGATTCCACGACCCCCACATCCTTGATACGCAAGAACCAAGACCCCACAAGTTGGCTGCCGCGAGCCCCCGCCCGACATACCCTTCAATCCCATCGAATGCCCGTCACGTGCATTGCATTCCACCCCGTCTTCTCATCGCTTGCGTCGGGGTCTGAGGACAGTACAATAAAAATATGGGACTGGGAACTGGGCGAGTTGGAGAGGACGGTCAAGGGACATACTAAAGGCGTGCTGGACGTGGATTTTGGTGGCCCCAGAGGAGGCACACTGCTTGCATCCTGCTCGAGCGACCTCACCATCAAATTATGGGATCCCTCGGACGAATACAAGAACATTCGAACCCTTCCCGGCCATGACCATTCCGTCTCTGCGATTCGTTTCATTCCGAGTGGAGCAGCGGGTGCACCTTCATCCGGCAACCTCCTGGTCTCTGCTTCTCGAGATAAAACGCTGAGAATATGGGATGTTACTACAGGATACTGCGTGAAAACAATACGTGGGCACGCCGACTGGGTACGAGACGTTGTGCCCAGTTTTGATGGACGCTGGCTGGTATCAGCAGGGAATGATCAGACAGCACGGTTATGGGATGCCAACAGTGGTGAAGCAAAGTGCACATTCCTGGGGCATGAGCATACGATCGAATGTGTGGCAATAGCACCACCGGTCTCGTACTCACATCTTGCTTCCTTAGCAGGCCTCAAGAAGCCTCCACCCACGAGCAGTTCGGCTGAATTCATCGCCACTGGATCCCGAGATAAGACAATTAAAATATGGGATGGCCGGGGGACACTAATCAAGACCCTCGTCGGTCATGACAATTGGATACGTGGGTTGGTGTTTCATCCTGGCGGCAAATACCTTCTCTCGGCAAGCGATGACTACACAATACGCTGCTGGGACCTTACGCAAGAAGGCCGGTGCACCAAGGTCGTCTCCGACGCGCACTCGCATTTTGTCAGCTGCATTCGCTGGGCGCCAAACGTCATCAAGAACGTGCCCGTGAACGGTGAAGCAGCGAATGGGGCAGCAGGAGTGAATGGCGCGAACAAAAAGAAGGATGAGGACGCAGCAAAGGCGGGCATAAGATGTGTTCTTGCGACCGGTAGCGTGGATCTCAACGTCCGCATCTTCGCTACATGATTAGCAATCACTTTCCCGTCCTTGTGTGAGCGATTCAATCTTCAGTCCGGCGTGTATATATTGGTGGACTTTTGCCAGCCTAATGTTTCTCTTTCCTTTGTTGGATTGCTCGTCACGACGTCATGTAGGCATACCCCCTTTTGCGATTTCAAGACTTCTGGAGAGTGTCACTTGGTGCATGGCGTTTTGAGATTCAAGAGTCAAGATTCAGGGTGTAAGCTCGCAGTCTGCGAAATGGTGGTGAATAGGTGAACTTGATGGCACCGCTATTTATCGTAATTGTGAACAAAATTCAATATACGCTTAATTCACAATACCCCTACCAATCCGATGTACAAGAAGCCGGCAATTCGATCAATAATTACTTAACGTACTTCACAAGCGAGCGCCGCACCCAAGCGAGCGCCACACTCCACCAAGGCAACTCGCCTTCGCGGCAACTTTATACAACACTATAATAATTTAGTAATATATAGAAAATAGAATAGAATTATTTAGACTTATTACTATCCTTTATATCCTTAATTTCTACCTTATAGGTGTAGGA
>JAFISD010000311.1:0-27947 GCA_022560085.1 Helminthosporium solani | reverse complement strand
ATAAGGTAGTCTATAGTATTTAGTAATTAGTAGATACTAAATATAAATAAAATAACTAACTAAGATAAGATATTAATATAAGGACTAATATAGAATATAGAGGCTACTAGTATAATATAACAAATAATAATTCCTCTCTACTCCTAGCTTAGCGCTAGCTATAACTATTTATCAAACTATAGGTTACTCTAGCATAGAGGGAATAATATAATCTTAGTATATATAAAGGTATATATTTAATAGTACTAATTACTAGTAGAATAGAGTAGAAGGTTAGGGTATTAATCTTACTAAAGGCAAGTAATATATAATATACCTAGGAGAAGATTAACTACGTAATAACCTAGGTATCTCTATATATCTTATAGAGGTGCACTCTAAAAGTTTTTGCAGACCCCCTATCTAGCTAAGCCTATGCATGGATACTATATAGGGGTAGTAGTAGGGGTAGTAGTAGAGGTAGTAGTAAAGGTAGTTATATTATAATATAATTAAATATAGTATTTTTTATTTTATTTCTAAAAAATCTATAAAATTAAATATTTAATTATTTAAATAATTTATTATAATTATTTTTATACTTAATATAAGCTAAATAATATAGTTATAGAGTATTATCCTTATATATCCCCTACTTACTACCCCTACTTATTACCCCTGTGAAATATCCGTGCGTAGACTTGGCTAGACAGGGGGGACAGGGGAGGGGGTCTGCAAAAACTTTTGGAGTGCACCTCCGTACACCGCACCGCACCGCTGACGGACGCCGGAGTTGAGCATTTGCCGCCCGCTTCGCAAGCCGACCTGTAAGCGTCACTGCGCAGGCGGCACAACACAGCGATTCGCGGCCACAGCAAGCCACGATAGATAGCCAAGTAGAGACCGGCGCTGCTCAGCCCTCGAGGGGGACGTCACTGACTGTCGCGTGCGCTGGAAGTAATACAATCGTCGTCCTCTTCGTCTGGCCCTCTTCATCTTTCCCTTTATACGAGCCTCGGTTGCTCTTTTCGCATGTCTGTAATCCTTCATTCTCCCTCTTCTTCACCTTCACCGTGGTTTGCATTGACTACTCCTGAGTCTCCCTTCCACTAATTACCGCACGCCCTCTGTCCATACTCCAGTCCACATTCATCCATTCAACATCATCTTGGAGCTGATTTGGGCCGTGGTTCCCATGCGCCTGCTCTCCTGAGACTCTTGGACGTCTCACTCCAAGACTTTCTGCACGCTTTCGCTCTCCGACCCGAAACATCCTTCATATACTATATCTATCTAGACGCTCGCGCGCTTTGCCGTGCTCTACTAGTGGATTTCGACTTGCCATTATGCTGCAAAACCTCCACATGCCGTCCAAGCGGCTGATCCTTTCGTACATTTTTGACTGGATCGTTATTATGTGAGTAGATGGAAAGCAATAAATCGAGAACAAGGCCAAGGCTGTGTTGCGCTGTTGGACGTTCCGCGTCTTCCGCACACGCACACACACTCACTCACATGTGAACTTCGCCATGGTCTCAAGATTCCATATAGTAGTGGAGAGCAGGACTGATGGATTCGTAGCGCCATCGCAGCTGTAGGGGCTGGATGGGAAAAAATCGAGCCTTTTAAAAGACCCTTCTCCCTCGTCAGCCTCGAAAACTCATACCCCTTCGAAAACCACGAGACCATCCCAACATGGCTCCTCGTAACCATCGCCCTCATTGTACCTGCCGCCATAACCTTCTTCGTCTGCCTTGTCTTCGTCCCCGGTCCGACGGCTAGGCGCGGAACCCCCAAATCGCTCATTTGGAGGAGGAAAGCTTGGGAGTGGAACACGGCGTGGATGGGACTGGCACTGTCCCTTGCAATCACATTCATGATCACGCAGGGCATGAAGTTGCTGTTTGGGAAACCGAGGCCGGATTTGCTGTCCAGGTGTAGGCCAGACCTTGACAAGCTGGAAGAGGCATCCGTCAATGCTGTGGGTGCAGTGTTCAATCCGAATTGGGTGTTGGTTACGGCGAAGATATGCACAAACACGGATATGGATATTCTAAATGATGGATTCAAGTCGTTTCCTAGTGGGCATGCGAGCTGTAAGACATCTACTCATAATTATCCCTCGAGCAACATCTAACCCTGTGCATAGTTTCCTGGGCTGGACTCCTCTATCTTACGCTTTTTCTCGCCTCCAAGTTCTCCGTCGCAATTCCCTTCCTCGCCCCAAGACCCTTCAGCACAAATCCCGCCTATGCATCCGCAGTCACCCGCTCGAACTTGAAGAACAGCTACGTCCTTCCCATGCACAGGAAAGAATCTAGTCTCGCCTCGCCCACCTACGCATCCGATGACAAGGTCGTCCCTCTCCGCCTCCAAGCCGCCGCTCCCCCTGTCTACACGCTTATCCTCGTTCTCGTCCCCATCGCCACCGCAATCTACATCTGCTCAACGCGCTTCACAGACTACCGTCACTTCGGCTTCGATCTCATTTTCGGCAGCCTGATCGGTATCACGTCATCGTGGTTCAGCTTCCGTTGGTATCACCTGCCTATCACGAGGGGTGCAGGATGGTCTTGGGGTCCTAGAAGTTATGAGCGAAGCTGGGGAATTGGCGTAGGCGTGGGAACCTACGTGGGAACTGAGGGATGGTCAAACCACGGAGAGAGCGAGACCGAGGGTGTCAATAGGGGGGTGAGTGAGGGTACGAATGATAGGGATGTTGAAATGGATGAGATGCATTTGCGGTCTGCGGAAGGGCCGCCGCAGTCGTACAGTCATGCCATATGAGTTTGAGTTGAGTTGAGAGGGCGAGTTTGATTTGTTTCGAATTTTTAATACCCGAATATCGTTGATTTGATATTACGGAGTTTACTTGCTGCATGGGGCATGTGTCTTAGATTTATTTTTTTACGTTACTTCTGTGTGCATGTATCGATCTATGTCCATGAGTGGGTGAAGATTGTGAACTTTGAACACAGACATGTGTTGATCGATGGGTTTGCATTTGCAAATCTGTAAGAAAAAGTATGTCGTAACCATTGCTATTTACTTTGACATGTACCGTTGGATAAATACCACACCTCTGCGCTTATCTATGTATAAACAATCTAGAGTACTTTTACCAACCGAATATCAGGATTCGATCATGATCATCCATCTTACTTCGTCGTTTCACACTCGACACTATCTCGTCCTTTTCATAAAGACTCCGAGCTTACAGCCCTACACTCCTCGTTGCTCCAAGACCTGTCTCAGCCTCTTTTGGAAAGATCGCACATGCGTTGTGATCATATCGTAATGCCCACCCTCAACACGATGATACCCCACCTTGCCCCTTACAAATGGTGTCCACTCGGCGATAATCTCATCCCATTGTTCCATAGTCGAAGCCACCTCTGGTAACGGCGCGGCATAGAAGCAATCCAGTTCCGCTACTGTACCGGCCGGATTGTAATCCCGGCCTATAACCTTGAGCTGGAATGCAACATTGGCCCAATCTGCCAACTTCTTCCTTGTGATGGCTAGTTCATCCACCCGGGCCTTGGGCGCATTGTCAAGGATATGAGACAATGCCTCTTCTCGAGACATGACCCTCAGTCGAGAACCAAGCGTATGCTTTGCTTCTTCTTCGGTTATCAGACCGAGGAAGAAGGCGACAAAGAGCACGCAGTCCACCCAGTCGAATTGCTCGGACCGTGCCGCTAGCTGTGGTGGTTGATCAAATGCCGCGAGGAACTTGACTTCGTCTCCAGAGGCCTCGATGAGCTTGGCAACCTCAAAGGCAAGATTGGAGCCATAGGAATATCCTGCAATCGCGTATGGGCCTCTGGGTTGGGCTCGGCGAATCGAAGTATAGTATGCTTGAACGGCTTCAGAGATATCAGCGAAAGGCTTCTCACCGTCAAGCCCCCGTGCTCGAAGTCCATACACCGGCCGGTCTGTTATATACCGCGATAGTTGCAGAAAGATGAGGACTTCGCCAACTCCAGGATGGACTAGCCAGAGAGGCGTCTTATCACCATCTGGCTGCAATATCGTCATGGGTTCGTATGAAGATTTCTGAACCTCCGCAATCGCTTCTACGAGGAGACGAATAGTGCGATTGATCAAAAGAGTGCTGATGGGCAATGATTTTGACAGCTTGAGCCCGGACTCGATGCGAGACTTCATCCTCAGTACCTCAACGGAGGTTACGCCCAGATCAGAGATGTCCGTGTCAATACCAATTATTGTGCTCTCAGGCAGGTCCAGGCTGTGTTGTACTATCTCCAGCAGCTTTTCCTCTTGCCCATTCCGAGGTGCCGTGTAGAACCGCTGTTGGTACTCGGAAACCAAACGGTCGTTGGTCTCTACAGCTTCAGCAAATTTACCTTCCTCGAAAGCGCGACGCAGTTTTGCCCGCGACAATTTCCCCAGAGATGACTTTGGGAGGTGCTCAACGCTGAGGGGAAGGATCGCATGAGGTCGGACCGCACATATCCGCAAGAGAATCTGCGATATCTCTTTTGTCGCCTTCACTCGTATCACCACATCCTCGGGACCATATGTGGGAAGATAAACGACCACCATAGCTTCGGTTGAAGAGCTTTTGGGTCGATAAGGGAAGATCGCCGTATAACTAGGCGCTACACCTTCTATACCAGCTTCTTCTATCGCTGTCTCCAATTCCTGGGTTGGGTACTTCAAGCCGTTGATGTTGATGGTGTCTTTCGCCCGTCCAGTCATGTTCAACTGACCAGCCTCATCGATGAAAGCGAGATCACCTGTTCGGAACCAACCTTTGTCGGGAAAGGCTTCAGCGGTGGCGACAGGATTTCCGTAATATCCTCGGAAAACAATAGGTCCGGACACTTCCAAGTAGCCAATCTCGTTGGCGGTTAAGATGCTACCTGAGCTTTCGACCACTCTCGCTGTTATGCCAGGGACACAAGCGCCGAGCGAGGCAAACTCCAGACCTTGCGATATATCATAGTCCGGACAATCCTTGCCGTAGATAGACCCGGCACATGTTTCTGTCATACCAAAACCTGGTCGTATAAGGTTCCTGGGTGTGCCGTACTCCATTAGCAATGTAGAGAGCTCGTCACACGTCTCGACCACATTGGCTTCACCACCGGATATCAGCGCTCGCAAGTGGGAAAGGTCCATATCTGGGGATAACATTGTGTCTTCAGACATTTGTGACTTCGTGACGCTACGGAGAAGAGTTGCCAGGAAGAAGTTTGGAGCAAAAGTGTATGCAACACGGTGTTGCGCACACTGCTGCAGGAACAACAGCGGCTCGTTGACCACATTTTCGGCAGGGACTTGGACCTGATCCGCACCCAGATACATAGCATGGAGATGAATTTCCGTGAGGTTGGCTACGTGATCCAGCCCGATCCAGTTGAGGAATACGTCTTCTGAAGTTGTTTCATGATAGCGGCTCTTTCCCTTGAGAGCAGTCAAGACTTGGTCATGATATAACCTCACCGCTTTTGCATGACCAGTGCTACCGGATGTCAACATCAGAGCCGCGTCGTCGCTGCTAGCTTTGGTTGTCTTGATCGAGCTGGCATCGTGACCTTCTTCAACATCTTTGTCAAGCTCCTCGACAGTTCGAATCCGAAGATAAGACTCCGAGGTGGCCAAATCGCCTTGAAGATGGGATGAAGTCAACACAATGGGATCGTTGAGAAGATCATGCAAGTGTGCAAGATGCTTCGCCCGCTGGTCCAGGTCCAAAACCAGTGGTGTTGACATAGCCGGGACATATCCAGCAAGAACTACTGACCAAAACCAGACAATGTTTTCGAAGTGGTTGTCGAAGTGAATGAGGAAAATCGTATCAGGTCCGTCGGCGAGTTTGCCTATTGCACCCTTGTTGCTCTCCGCAAGATTGAGAAGACTATGATAGGTAAGTCTGCGAGATTTTCCATTTTGTAAGAAAGTGATGCCCTTGTGAGGAAAGGAGCTTCCGCCGTGTTGAAGCAGTTCAGTCAAGTTTGAGATGGTCATATTGCAAGGAGACAAAGAAAGTATCTTGCCAACAACGAAGGTGTCGATGGTACACAAAGATAGTTTCGTACCAGCGTATGAACTAGGACCACTTTATATCTACGCGTTATAGGCATATCTACAGTCGGCCTTGGATACTGCCGGACTAGATGTTTACTTCGCATTCTAGCTACTACCGCGAGTATCCTCTGCAAAATCTTGCTCACCGCACAATCAGCTACTGTGCAACCAGCAACGAAATACACTCCGAGCTAACCATTTCAGAGACCGTGGCTTTTTGTTATGATTTCACTAGCATTGCGTGTTCAGCTTATTGTGTCGCTGATTCTGCGTTTTTATCACACCGTTCCGCTGACGGTAAGGCTTCGGCTTATCGTTTCACAGGTTGTGTATTCAGCATGTTGTTCGATGGAACCTTCGTCTCAGTATCATTAGCGCTTATCCTCTGTCGAAGTTTCGATCTCTTTATCATTGGGGCTTGTCGTCTTACACTCGTCGCCTTATTTGATTAAGGCTTGTTGCTTGTCAAACTTGGTCTTGCTGATCAACAAGGAAGGATCAGCCATGTTGGTAAGCTCATCACTATGCAAATACGGCAATTTTATTCTTCGTCAGTCGAGATGCATCAGACTATGCGTACAATTTGCCAATTCAGAGGTGTAGAATGGCCTTGATAATCATGCCAAAGAATGAGGAATCAGCATTGATTAAAAGAGTGAGCCAGTACAAGGAAGTTGGGCCAGTAATGAAAAGTTTTGTTATCTCTATCAATTTACTAGGAATTCAGATTCGTCTATCTAACAGGTCAGCAGTCACCATCACTTTCCGCTGGAGTGTGTAAACCAAAATTCACTGCACGCCTTAGTCGGACGGCGTCTGAAAGAGTTTCAAGAGCCTGGACTGTCTCCTCCCATCCGATACAGCCATCTGTAATACTCACGCCTGGAATTAGGCTTCCTGCACCAGCGTCCGGGATGTCCTGTCGTCCTTCGCATATGTTAGACTCCAACATCACCCCAACGAGGCTTCGCTGCCCTTTAGCCACTTGCTCGGCTACCACGTCAGCCACATCTGGTTGGTTGCGATAGTCCTTGTTCGAATTGCCATGGGAGCAGTCCACAATGACTACGTCTCGCTGTCCACGGAAACGTAGACTGCCAAGAGCTTGGGCAACGCTCTCGGCATCATAATTCGTACCCTTCGAGCCCCCACGGAGGATGACAGCTGTATCACTGTTCCCGCTGGTATGCACTATACCCGTAAGACCAGTTTTAGTTGCCCCAAGAAAGCGATGTGGCGAAGCAGCAGACTTCATAGCATCCATAGCCACTGTGAGACCGCCATCAGTGCCGTTCTTGAACCCCACCGGAAACGAGACACCAGACACCAGCTCGCGGTGGAGCTGTGACTCAGTTGTCCGGGCTCCGATGGCTCCAAAGGCAATGACATCTGCAAGATACTGTGGGGAGATGGTGTCTAGAAGCTCTGTGGCGATCGGTAGACCGATGCTGTTGATTTCAACGAGTAGCTTTCGAGAGATCCGGAGCCCGTCGTTTATGGCGAAGGAATTGTTGAGGTAGGGATCATTGATCAGTCCCTTCCATCCTACACTTGTACGCGGTTTCTCAAGATAAGCCCTCATGACGACGCAGAGCTCGCCTGAGAGGCGCTTACTGAGTTGCTTGAGACGATGCGCGTACTCGAGTGCTGTTTCGGGATCGTGGATGGAACAGGGTCCTACTATGACGAGGAGGCGATCGTCACGTTTATCCAACACTGCGGAAACGTCCTGGCGGCCTTGGAGGACTGTGTTGAGCGCGGTAGCTGGGAGTGGGATTTCGGATTGTAGGAGACCGGGCGGTGTCAAGGGTAATAGCTCGACTACTCTGTCTCCTTCGGCTTGACGATTCTTAGCGAGTTCGTGCTTCGCGGTGAAAAAGCCATTGACTTTCCCCCTGGGGAATGCGGCCGAAGTCATGATGATTGAATTGGTAACAAAGTAAGTTTTGAAGAGATGTGAAAGTCAGTTTGATGTTGCGAATCCTTGAAAATGTTGGTGAGTGTGATTGTGCTTTAAATGCTTCTTGGAGCCGGCTTTCTCTTCTTCGGCTCGACCGTATCCAACTATGCTTTGCCCATTCTCTCCTGACCGCTTCTTTTGACAGTGATCCTATAGAATTTCTGTGCATCAGCATATGGTCCATATCTTTAGTCTACTATGGTTATCTCGTTCTTGTCTGACATGCATCCACAGAGGCCTGAATTTGTGTACAGGCTACACAGTGGTGTTGTAAACTTTGTCTCTTCTTGGGGCTACTGCATCCCATACGGCGTGACAGCAAAATCAGAGTCAGAAATGGGCTTGAACTGCGATAGAAGAAATATCATGAGTTGCATGATGCGTCAGTTCTTGACTTCTTGCCATCATGCTCATTCCACTTGGAGTCTAGACCTTGACTCCTAGCACTATTTGAGCATTATGAGGGACTCATTAGGAGTTCGTTATGAAATTTTCAGTGCGTACATTGTGGTGGCCACGTTTAGGCGTGCTCAGCTGGTCATAATCTTCGCCAGCGTCGTACAACTACAGCCCAGCCCTTTACGCCGCCGGAATGTGTCAGCCAGCCTTGAAGTCAGCAGACAAGGCAACGCAACTAACTTCTACACAGCTATTGCCCCGTAATCATGGTGTTCGGTTTGTGGCACTTCCGTCGCGTGGCCGCTGAGCCTCAAGCTCGGAGCAAGTCCTGGGTTCCGTATCCATGACTGACGTTTGTCTGGAGACTACATACCTTCAGCTATCATGAGAGATCTCCATTGTGATATTCATATTCGAGTAGTATTTCAGCTTCTTAGGTGTGGTAGTTGTTTACATAGCCACGAAGATTAGTCTTCGATACGAAAGTCCGACACGAAAGGGAGGCGCGCGTTACTCGCCTTTCTTCGCCTCAAGTTGAACTTGATGCCGAAACTTCCAATGCAAGTATTTTGATTTCTATTCATAGCGGACTGGCGTTAACTTTGACCTAGGGTACGAAGACTTTAGTCACTTTGCACGGTGCATCCACCTGAAGACTGCTCACACTTAGATCAGACCTCGATCAATGGCCTCACTTCTGGCCGTCCGGAGTCCAAGAAATATGGCTTTAATTCAGGCTACGATGGAACCGTATCCTATGGGACAGCGGAGTTGGCTTCGCAGCAGTTCGAACGGAGCTGTGAAGTCGAAGCCACCACGGAAATCAGAGGGGGCTTGGACATACTGAGGAAAGACGTACCTACGATACTAAAAGGCCTACTTCGTATTAATATAGTTATAAGTATGCTTCGAAGTACTGGAATCGCAGAAAATCATCACCATAATCGTTTCCAAGCATGTATAACTCCTCAGTCATTACGAAGCTCTTCGCAGGTGCCATCAGTTTCACAAACACTCTCCAGCAAACCGAGACCAACGGTCTCTCTAAATGGGGAACATTAGAAGCACCTCTTCTTGAAAAATGGATCGACCGCGGCATAGGAATTCCCTGGGGAAACCGAGATTGCTGGAATTCGAACCCATACACCGACGCTCCGCATACCGGACACACCGTCAAAGCCCAATGGACACTCGAACGCAAACCACTCTCCCCAGACGGCTATAGTAAGAACGTTCTTCTCGTCAACGGTCAATTTCCTGGCCCTCTTCTCGAAGCCAATTGGGGCGATATGATAGAGGTTACGATTCACAACAAGATAAAGGGACCTGAGGAAGGGCACGCCATGCACTTTCATGGGTTTACTATGAAGGACACTCCGTGGATGGACGGAGTTCCGTCGGTTTCTCAATGCCCTATTGCGCCGGGAGAGAAATATACGTACAGATTTAGAGCTGATTTGTACGGGACTTCGTGGTGAGTTTAACCTCGTTTCAAATGTGTCTTATCGAAAGTTATGCTAATTTTATATCCTCAGGTATCATTCTCACTACTCCGGTCAGCAGATTGGAGGTCTTATGGGTCCGGTGGTTGTGCATGGGCCGACATCCAGAAATCATGAAATTGATCTAGGTCCTGTGTTCGTTAACGACTGGTGGCATAAAGACTACCTCCAGCTTATCAATGACGCGGTCGGCACAAATCAAACACTCTGGCGACCGTGGGCAGACAACAACATGATCAACGGCAAGATGGATTTTGACTGCAGCCTAGTTACAGATGGTAGGCCCTGTATCTCCAATGCTGGATTGTCCAAATTTCGATTTCGTGCGGGTAAAGTTCATCGACTTCGCTTGATCAATAGTGGTGCCGCTTCCCTACAACACTTCTCCATCGATGGTCATGATATGACGGTTATCGCGAACGACTTCGTCCCTGTCAAGCCCTACAATACTAGTGTAGTTACACTGGGCGTAGGGCAACGTACCGATATCCTTGTACAGGCTAAACCGAACAAGAAAGGCGCATACTGGATGCGCTCCCTAATATCTGACCTCTGTGCTGCGTCCCACCAGCCTCTTGCGCTGGCTGCGATCTACTACGATGAAGCCGATGAACGCCAGCGACCTAACAGTACCGCTCAGCCTATCACAGATGTCTACCACACCTGCATCAATGATCCCCTAGAGAAGACTGAACCCGCTTACCCTATAGCCGTCGACCGCAATCCCACCAGCGTAATCAATCTAGACTACGATCGTGTCATCAATGCAACCGGCCACCAAACCTGGACCGTAAACGACTCCGCCTTCCACGCGAATTACAACAATCCCATCCTCGAGCTCGTTAAGGATAGAAACACATCTTACCCTGCTCACCCCGAATGGAACGTGTACAACATGGGTCAAAACAAAACTGTCCGCATAATCATGTACAACAAGTCCAACAACACGCATCATCCCATGCACCTGCACGGTCACAACATGCAGGTGTTGTCCGAAGGTGTGGGACGCTGGGACGGTAAGACAATTGTGCGCCCCCAGAATCCACACCGTCGCGATGTCCATCAGCTGCGTGCTTCTGGACACTTGGTGATCCAGTACGAGCAGGATAACCCTGGGGTCTGGTCTTTGCATTGCCATGTCGCCTGGCACGTTTCCACGGGCATGTTTTCTAGCTTGATTGAAAAACCGCAGGATATTGCGAGAATGAAGTTTCCGGGGCAAAATGAGAAGACGTGTCTGGCTTGGGAGAAGTATACGAAGCATAACATCGTTGACCAGGTGGATAGTGGAGTGTAAGATTTAGGTTTGTCGAGTGCATGGTAAGGAGTTTTGATTTTTCTCATTGGTGGCATTGTCTTGTCTTACCTGCATATCATTTCTTATTCGGGTTGGTGTATTGGTGTTTATATCTGTATCCGTACTTGTATCGCTGTATTGATAGCCTTTTACTTGTAGAATTTCCCCCCCTGTATACCTAACTACCAAGCCCGTTCCTATCTTCTTACCGCATTTTGCAATCCTGAAAAAGATCACCCATGAAAACACTCTCTGCTGTCAGCTTACATACTACACCATAACTTACACATTTTCGACTTGATTCACATTGCACAACTTTCTTATCTGTTCGGACAGCTGCCCTAAGAGTGGCGTTGTTAGGGTCAGCGTAACTCGTACTCTGTACAACGTTTCTACTCTATGGTTTTGGACTTGGCATTTGCCTTTAATAGTCTGAGCGTATTTCCTCAGCCTCCATGCATTACACAGGCGTAATACTAGCCGTGAGGGGAAAATGAGCTTGTCGCGTGTATGTGTACCTCAGGATCCTTGGGTTCTATAGGATACGACCCTTTTGCTGTCATAGAGCTAAAATCCGCTATCAACCGGGGGTTAAAGCTGGTGCATGGTATTATCTCCGTACAC
The DNA here is from genome assembly GCA_022560085.1 of Helminthosporium solani. Classification (NCBI taxonomy): domain Eukaryota; kingdom Fungi; phylum Ascomycota; class Dothideomycetes; order Pleosporales; family Massarinaceae; genus Helminthosporium; species Helminthosporium solani. The sequence goes on along the minus strand of JAFISD010000311.1, from coordinate 16,129 downwards.
AGAGCCATCACAGTGTAGTATAAAGTGTAGTTAATCGAGCCTTGCAAAAACATCATATCACGACGACGACAGCACTTCTCCACTTCCTCCTCCGATTCAACACCCGTTCCCACCAAAAGAACAAAGTAGCACTGGTGCGCACACCCTCACTTTTGTTACCTGCTCCCCCATCTCCCAGAACCCCGTATAGCCTAAACCATGGGATGTATTCCTTCCAAAGAGAAAGCGCTAAAGAAGAATCTCGATAGTCCTGCCAATATGTCCGAATACTCCCAAGCATGCTGCTCCATCCCGCCGGTCGTCTCCAAAGGCTACACCCCCAAGGGCAAGTATGAGACCATTGGAGACACCAAGATGTGTACGTCAAATCCGATATAAATAAACAGTCCAGAACGATATCCCAACATTCCACTTACCACCACCCTACAGACGTCACTGGTCCTTCGGATGCTTCCAAGGCTATCTTTGTCGTCTACGACATTTTCGGCTACTTCGATCAAACCGTCCAGGGAGCCGATCTGCTCGCACATTCAGGTAAATACCAGGTCTTCATGCCGGATTTCTTCGGCGGCAAGCCGGCTGAGATGAGCTGGATGGCTCAAGGAATGGAAGGGCCTCTGGGTACCTTCTTTGGCACGACAGGTAACCCTCAGGCCGCAGTAGAGAAACTTCCCAATCTCATTACTGCAATTGGAAAGCAGTATACCAGCATCAAGACCTGGGGTATCCTCGGCGTAAGTCTATATTTATTCCTCTTTCGTTACGTGAAAACATGGCTTGAAAAGAGAACCATCTGACAGGTAATCATGCAGTTCTGCTGGGGTGGTAAGATCGTTTCCGTCGTCACGTCAAACAAGCTCTATCCCTTCGCAGCTGGTGCTCAGTGCCACCCAGCCATGCTTGACCCCTCCGAGGCCGCCGGCATCGAGGTTCCACTGCTCATGATTGCCTCCGAGGACGAGGATGCGGAGACGGTGAAGAAGTTTGAAGACGGGCTGAAGGTTTCTAAGCAGTTTGAGCGCTTTGACGGTCAGGTCCATGGCTTCATGACGGCACGTGCGGATCTGGAGGACGCGACGGTCAAGGCTGCGTATGAGAAGGCGTACACGACCGTGATTTCCTTCTTTGATAAGCACTTGTAACTCTCACATAGCTCACTGTTTCCTTGGACTTCTAGAAGGATTGGAAGAGAACATTTTTCGCTTCCTGGATGGCTCAAAAGGGTTAAGGGATAGAAAGGCTAGTGGACGAGTGAACATAGATTTACTTCTTTATGATGTGTTGGAAATCCCGTGTCTTTTTCTATGCTTCGGGGAACTATAACAAGCTCCGCCAAGCGCCCTCACGATATTCTTAAATTGTTGAGCAGAACCATTGGAAAATTGGGGTCGAGGGGGTGACAGACTGAAGAGGTATCGCAAGGTGACGACATGCGAGCTAAATAAGCTAGAGGTAACGAAGAAAAACACACTGCTAAGAAAATCTATCCCGCTGATCCTAAATGATTGAAGCTACGCGCAACGAAGATCAATCAACTTACTAATTATCTAATCAACTCGAAAGTACTCCATCCCACAGCAATATTGTAGGTAGTCTGTGTGGAGATATCACGTGGGGATGATCGGCGATTGCATGACTCCTCGCTCATATGCCTAGCGCCATTGATCCTAGTATCACCTTGCTGATTGGATCAATACTGATCTAATCCTTGTTGGTTTTGGCCCTGGAAAGGGCTCCGATAGGGCCCTGAGACCCGCTTCTTATGGCCCACTGAGGCTGCATCCTACATATTGGATTGGCCAGAGTTCTACGCTAGCCATCCGAGCCAGGATGTTGACAAATTGCTGGTCTCCACTTATTTTCCAATCGGGTAAAAGCAGGGATATTGAACCAGAGTTCGGACTGCATGGTACGACATGCTGGAATCAATGCCTTTCCATATACTTCTCAATTAGGTATTTTGCAAGTGCTACACGTGACGCGAACTTTATGCTTGTGATTTCCCAATTGGGTAGCATGTATACTAACGCACGGGATATATCGTGAGTGAAAGTCTGCAGAAATAGACGTTATAAGCTCTATTTCCCAATTAGGAAGTTTCAGATGAGCAGCACGTGATACTGAGCTGTAGTCTCACCGCCTGATTCTGCCGTTAGCTTCCCTCATCCATCTACTAACAACTCGACAATTTTGCATCCTACACGCCCCCTACACCATGTCAGAGTACTGGAAATCGACACCAAAGTACTGGTGCAAATTCTGCTCCGACTACATCAAAGACACAAAGTTTGAGCGCCAGCAACACGAAGCCACCGCTCGCCATCAAGGAAACATACAGCGATCGTTAAAAAGTCTCCATCGCGAACAGGCAAATAAAGCTCGAGAGCAGCAGCGCGCGAAAGATGAGGTTGCGCGGCTGAACGGCCTTGTTCCAGATTCATCCTCCTCATCTTCTGTAGCAGCAGGCCGTGTTGGGGGCAGCGCCGCAGGGTCAACGCCCAATCCTACATTCACGAAACCGGAAGAACGAAAAGCGACGCTACAGGACAGAAAGAGACAATGGGAACAGCTTGCTGCTATGGGGATTGCGACGCCGGATGAGGCTGGTGGAGGGAAGAGTGTAAAGGGCGAGTGGACCGTTGTAAGTGAGAAGGTCGTTGGGGAGGTTGGGGATGATGGCGTGGTCAAGGACGTGGATCTGTCGGAGGGATCGGGAGTGGCATTGAACAAGGGCGTCCGGAAACGGAAACTGGACGAGGAGGAGACGGAGCGGTTAAAAGATGGGGAGACCATTACGAAGAAGAAGGGGTGGGGAAATACGTATAGAAAGTTTCCAGGGAGTAAAGGTGTAGGTGGTGAGGAGGATGATTTGGAGGCGCTATTCAGTGGGAGCAAGAAGTCGAAGGTGGAAGAGGGAAAGGAGGAAGTCAAGGAAGAAGTCAAGGAAGAGGATGGTGTGAAGGGAGAGGATGTGACGAAGTCGGTGCTAGATATACCCACGGAGGAGGAGGCGGCGGTGATAAAGACGAAGGAGGAGGAGGTAAATAATGCAGCGCCAACCGTGGTGTTTAAAAAACGGAAAAAGATTGGCAAATGAAGGAGCGAGACCTGAACTGTCCAACGATGGCGGTACACACACACATCAGCTTGAATGTCGCATTAGATTAGATACCCCACTGCCTAGTGCAGCCATGTAACAGAAACGAAGAAACCAAACTTTCAAGAAGCTCACTCTTGATATCTCCATTGCATCTTTTGCCTCATGTCCGAGTTCGATATCAAGTTGGAATAGGCGGAAGGCATGTAATGATAGATACTCGCGTGCCGATTGACGGCTAAACTGTATTTGAAACGCATCTCAAGTTGCTGGTGCCAAGCATCATTACCTGCCCGCCGCGTCTGCGCCAGACAACCGTCGCGACTTCAAACTACGTACATCACAAGATCTCTACCACGTCCATTTCCTTGTCTTTTCTCCTTTTTGCATGGTCGTCGAGTATCTGCTGGGTTTATCTGCTCAAACTTTGCGACTATGCATCTAGTCAAGCCGCAGTGGTTGACACATCCCGGTATGTTCACCTCCGACGCCGCACAGCTTCGCCGTGTGCTTTTCCGCTATGGGCTAGGTACAAGCTAATTTGATATATGGCTGTATAGGTGATCTCAAAGACTTCGAGGTGTATAGCTGCCACGTTTCCCCTGATGGATCGCGTCTCGCAACCGCCGCTGGAGGTATGCCAACCCTTCTATCCACCCTGCTGCGGAGCTCCCACGCGATGTGGAGCGCATCAGAGCGCGACTGACGCATGGTCAATAGATGGATACGTTCGGATTTGGTCCACCGAAGCAATTCTGAAGTCCCACGACCCAAGCTACAAGAAGCCTATGCAGTTGGCAGCAATCAGCAACCACTCGGGCACGATCCACACGGTCCGTTTCTCGCCCAACGGCAAATACCTTGCCTCGGGCGCAGACGACAAGTTTGTGTGTGTATACGCGCTAGACCCGAATGCGCCTGCGCATGTCGCTTTTGGTGGGTTGCCATTGCGTACATGATTATACAGTACAAGTACAAGGATTGGGGAGGGCAGCCGCTGATGGAAACGTACAGGATCCAACGAAGTGCCGCCCGTCGAGAACTGGAGAGTCACCCGCCGGCTTGTAGGCCACGACAACGATGTACAGGACCTCGGCTGGTCCTACGATTCGTCAATATTGGTATCGGTGGGGCTGGATTCAAAGGTGGTGGTTTGGTCAGGACACACCTTTGAGAAGTTGAAGACGCTGTCAAATCACCAGAGTCATGTCAAGGGCATCACGTTTGACCCCGCGAACAAGTACTTTGCGACTGCGGGCGACGACCGGACCATCAAGGTGTTCCGATTTACATCTCCCTCGGCGCAAGCAAACTCGGCCGACCAAGTAAACAACTTCATACTCGAGAGCACCATCACAGATCCTTTCAAAGCCTCGCCGCTGACGACATACTTTCGCCGCTGCTCATGGTCGCCGGACGGAGCGCACATCGCGGCTGCCAATGCGACAAATGGCCCTGTAAGCGCAGTCGCGATCCTAGCGAGAGGATCCTGGGATGGCAATATCAGCTTGGTCGGCCACGAAGGTCCTGTGGAGGTCTGCGCGTTTTCGCCTCGCATGTTCTACCGCAACCCCCCGGAAGCAGATCCCAGCGGATCGCAGCAAAGCGTGACGGTCGTTGCGTGTGCAGGCCAGGACAAGTGCTTGAGTATATGGAATACGAGCTTCGCGAGACCCTTTATCGTCACACAAGCGCTGGCCATGAAGTCTATCTCGGATCTTGCATGGTCGCCGAACGGGGAAACACTCTTTGTCACAAGTCTGGACGGGAGCATACTGGCTTTGGTCTTTGAGCCTGGCGAATTGGGGTACCCTGCATCACTGATGGAGAACGAGAACACGCTCAACAAATTCGGGGCTAACAGGAGGGCTGGCATCATTGAGGGCACCGACGCGCTGCTTCTGGAAGAAAGCAGCAAAACAGGCGAATTGAAAGGCGTGCAGGGCAGAATGGGCGCCCTCATGGGTGATGGAGGCGCCGTTCAGCCCCCAATTACAAACGGAACAAATGGCACAAATGGCACAAACAGCACAAACAGTACCATGCCTCTCACCAACGGCTCAACTGCAAGTACAACCACAGCAGCAGCGACAGGCGCAACCCCGGCCCCGACGCCGCAAGCACCAGCAGACCCACCTCCCGATCAGCGAGTAGAGAAGCTTAAACAGAGGGTGACGATAACTAAAGACGGGAAGAAGAGAATAGCACCTATGCTTGTTTCTTCATCATCTGGCGTCGGCCAGTCATCGCTGCCGCAAACACAACTCATCTCTGCAACAACGACTGGGGGAGGCCGAAGCGACAACCCGCACAATGTCCTCGATCTCTCAAAGCCGTACGATGGCTACCCGAAAGGTGGCCTCGCCTCTATGCTTCTAGGTAACAAGAGGAAATTCGCTGAGATCGAAGGTGACGACGACCGGCAAGTGGAAAAACGACTGGCCGCCTCTGTCAAGCCTGGCGGCGCTGCCATTGTCCTGAACAGTGAGAACGGCCTCGTTCCGCCAGCGGCAGCCGCCCCCAAGGCCAATGACATTGACGCCTCACGGATCCTACGTCCTGCAATTGTAAGTCCTGCAATCAGTGTCAGTCAAGTACGCCTAGCTGTGCCCAAAGTCAGGAGCGTGATCGTTCGCACAGCCGACGGGAGTGACCCTTCACAAGTGAATGCCAAGGCAGACACAGAAACGGTCCTGTTGGAAGCACGAAATGCTACCGGGCCTTCGCGAACGGGCCGTCCACAAGATCACGATCCCGCGAGGATTAGTTGCACGAAAAAGAGCAAGTCATTATGGCAAGACTTTGTACCTAGGGCTGTTCTGCTGGTCACAGGAAATTCTAACTTCTTTGCTGCCGCCTGCGAAGACGGCTCAATATACGCTTGGACACCGGCTGGGCGACGGACGGTGAACGCCATGATTTTGGATGCTCAACCTGTCATCATGGACTGCCGTGGATGGTGGCTACTATGTATATCGGCAGTCGGCATCTGCCATGTGTGGAATCTGGAGACGATGTCGGCACCTCATCCACCCATATCATTAGCACCGATTCTGGACATCGCTGCACATGCTCAAGGCCCCCACCTTGTCCGATCGCCGGGTATAGTCTTCGCCCGTCTCAACTCGGAAGGCCGCATTGTCGTTGCCATGTCCGACGGCCAGGGATATGTGTACTCACCCATGCTGTACATCTGGCAACGCATCTCAGAACCCTGGTGGGCAGTCGGTAGCCAGTATTGGAATACCACAGACTCCTCCGTTGGCAATCTCACCTCCAACGATCAAAATGGTGTTGACAAGGATAAGAATGATTCCGTCTCCCTCGAGAATATATCTGCTGGTATTATCCCGAGCTTGGAGCGTAACACCACCAACCAATTCTTACTCCAAGGCCGTGCTTTCTATCTTTCTCGACTCATCAAGGCGCTCATCTCTGCAGAAGGGTATGAGACGTTTGAGTCGTGCATTTCAGTCGCGCATCTGGAAAACCGGGTCGCGGCCGCAAAAACGCTAGGTGCGAAAGAGGAGTTCAAGATATACATGTCCATGTACGTCAAGAGGATTGGTGCTGAAGGCTTGAAAGGCAAGATCGAGGAGTTGTTACGAAGCTTGTCTCGTGGGCTAGTGGAAGAAGAGGATGACGATGGAGAGAAGGTTGAAGAGACGATTTGTGGGTGGAGGAGAGAGGATTTGCTGAAGGAGATTGTGGTCATACTGGGTAAGTTTGTTTTCATTCACTTTCCGGCCTACTTTTCACTTGAAGGAGTGAATGCTAAACATGAAAACAGGCAAGTACCGCGATCTCCAACGCATGACGGTGCCGTATGCGCGCCTCCTCGGCATCATCCACGAACAGCAGAATGGCAACGAAGATCAGGCTATGGTGGAGGACTTGTAGTCTAATCTCCTGCCACCGCGGACATGGGGGAGGCGCTACGGCGTAATGTAGAATACCCCGGGTTTGGAATGGTCACTGGCGTTTTTCTCCTTCTTCCATGTATCAGGGGCATCGTGCCGTCTGTCAACATCATTGGGTATGAAAAGCACTCCCTTTTTAGCTTTTCTTTTTGTATATCCATAGCGTATTGTACTATGTGTGCGTGTGTAGGGGGGGCAGGGAAATACCATTGGGTAGGCGAGTTGGGAGGTACTCTACTGTACGCCCTTGATGAGATGATTGAGTAATAGCACTGTCAAAGAAATCAAGACTGTACGACTTTGATCGCAAACTTGCTGGATGCTGGAAGCAGTACCTTGAGGACTTTGTTAAGGTTACCTGTCCTCCCCTTTCCTTCTTGAGATGGAAGTATGTACGATGATTTCTCGGCTCGTGCGTTTCTATTGTTCCACCAAGGTATTCATCTAGCAAGGGTTGGAGAGTTAGTCTCGTAGACGGGTCTAAGTAAGTAACGTTCGGTGGTTGTTTGAAGTGTGAAAGATGTGCAGTATACTGGCTGCCAAGCTGATACCGCATAGGCTTCTCCTGTTGTCATCGTTGCTAATTACTACAAGCGTAGCATGAATATCTATACGCTAAAGTCCAGCAGTAGATAACTACATCTGGTAGGCACCTCAAGTATATATACGGTGTAAGTGATGGTGACGGTGATGATAGTATAGAACCAGATCCTCGGTCCTATGGGCATGGTCGTATCTATATGAAGCTATTGTTGATGGATATTCCCCGCTTACGCCCTTCTCCACTCTTCACCCCCTCTCCCCTTGGCCATATATGTACTTTATCTAGTAATTTATTCCAACCCCTTTTGTCGATGGCTCTACTCTTGCGTCCAGGTGATCTGCGAATGACGTATTTTTACTCCGGAACCATAACCAAAGTTTGCCATCAAGAGTCTGCCTGCACGTGATTCATGAATCATTAATTTTGACTGTCTAATAAACAAGTACGGAGTACTCCGTACAGATTCGACATTGTGTGATACCGCGGCCCGCCATTGCTTCCCCATTCTGCAAGGCGTGCATAAAGTTGCCAGCTGCTTCTATTGTAACAACCACAAGCTCCATAGCCTTCATCCATGTCTCCGTCTGTCATTCAATGTGCTTGTTTTTCTTTTTACAACGTCCTTCCCTTCCATAGCTCCTCCTATATATATCCCTGTCGAGATGGATCTAACTATGCATTCATTGTATTGTACAAATCCTGTGTCTGTCATTCTTCTATAATAACTAGGCATATTTATCTACGAAGTACTCCGTACTCCGTACAAGTGAGCTGCTCATATCTGAGCGACGGGGAATAAATCCATCGTTCAAGACTGATAATGTATACGGTACTCCTCACTGCGGAGTACCTCCTCCTAGAATCACGGCCGTGACGACTCGCAGTCTACGGAGTACGCTCTGATTCAATCTAGCCCGTCACTCTCGTCTGCCCACGCTACGAAGTACTCGCTTCTCATAGCGCTACAGTCGTGCGGCATGCCATGCGATTAGTCAATTCTTCCCACTGGGTGACACCATTTTCTTCCGTGTTCAAGCGTTGGAATGTCCAATGTTGACTCCATCACCCCATGCATACGGAGTACGACTCACTCAACCTACTCCGTACCGTTCGCGCGCTTCAAGGCCACCACCACTCCTGCTCACCATCGTCATCTAGATCGCTAGCGCGTTGATTACTTACTCACACGCCAATTATCCGCATCCGTTTCGTCTCTTCTCGCCTTAATTACATGCCTCACTTCAACTAATCTCAGGATCAGTCATAGCATGATGTCGTCACAGGTAGTTATAGAACCCAACTCTACAGAGTACTGTGCACGCAATGCACCGTCTCCACTCCACATAAACTACGACAATATATACTATAGTACATCATCACCTCCCTTAACACACACACACACACACACATCCACGCCGTATCCCTTTCCACATGGGAAAAAAAAGTACCGTCGTTCCGTCTGGTTTCGTTCCCGTCACGTCCCCTCACCTCCCTCTGTCCTCTATGTACATACAATCGATCCATCAACCCCATCCTCTCCAGCCAAAAGCGACCATGATTCCCAAAAATAGGTCCCCGGCCCCCTCAGAAAGGGAAAGGAAACAAAAAAAGAATGAAAGAGGGCAAAACCAGATTATCGTTTCAGAACTATAGTCGACACACCAGCTGCAAAACTCTGTTCTTATCCATGTCCTTTCTTGTCCCTTGTCCCTTGTCCCCTGTCTTTATTTGGACCCAGGCATCGCATCGCGTTATCGTGGTCGTGTCGTGTCGTGTCGTGTCGTGTCGTGGCTCCGCGGCCCGCCTTTCCTCCTCCTTTTCTATTGCACAATATTGTAGTCCCAACACGTGCGCTGCTATCTGCATTATTACCAGTATTAACCAACTTTGTTCCTTGCACCCACTCACTCAATTCACCCACTCGCGCCACATGTACCCGTCTCCCTTCCCATCTTCCTTTCATCGCTACCCTAACGCCATTTATGCTCGTGTATATAACTATAGTTACTTGGTAGTAGTGAATTCTCCCTCGTCCTTTCCCCCCCCTCTTTCTCTGTTTCTTTCTTGTACGACCCCGCCCCCCTCCGCCCCCCCTGGATTGAATCGACACTAATCGCAAACCCTTTTTTCCCCCCAAAACAAAACTAAAAGCTAAAAAGGAAGCAAGGGGGAGAAAACGAAAAGAAAGGGTTTGAAACATGTACTCCATAGAATGGTATCTACAATATACCTACGCAGTGCATGGATACCTCGGTACTTAGTCACAGCAGAAGATGAAGAAGAAGAAGAAGAAGAAGAAGAAGAAGAAGAAGAAGAAGAAGAAGAAGATGATGATGATGATGATGATGATGATGAAATACAAACACCAAATACAAAGTAGAGAGCAGAGAGTAGAGAGCATCTACATTCAAAGCCACGACAACTCATTTGAATCAAAGTGATTAATTCATCTTCTCATCCACCTAGACTGACTCAACTTACTCTCCTCCCTCCCAGAAGAAAGAAGAAGTCCCCTTCCCTTCCTTTCCCTTCCACTCAGCCAAGCAAAGCAAAGCAAAGCAAAGCAAAGCAAAGCAGAACAAAACCCCCAACCAACACCCATCAAATCTATGGCCCCCAACATCCCTCCACACTCGCCCAAAACCCTCAAAGTCTGACCCACGCATGTCCATGTTCCTTTCCAGTCAGCCGCAGCCGGAGGCCGCAGCCAGAGCCAGGGCAAGGAGAAGAAGAGCAAAGAAGAGCAAAGAAGAGCAAAGAAGAGCAAAGAAGAGCAAAGAAGAGCAAAGAAAAGCAAAGCAAGGAAAAGAAAACAAACGCCCGCCCGCGCTTCACCCGTCCCGGCATGGTATGGAAAAACTCTATTTCGTCTTCGGTCGAAACAAACCATGTATTATTAACCAGCCTACGTGCCTACGTGCCAACCTACCTGGTGTGTACAATACGTACCCAAGTACCCAGCAGGACTAAAGCGGAAATAGTGGTAAAGATAGTAGTAATGAAAAGACTAGTGAAAAATTACATCATACACAGCGAATAAAGATGAAGAAAAAGACTCTCAAAGGTTTGAGTTTTTGTTTGTATTATATTACCACAGCAAGCGGCAGCAGCAGCTCGCGTTGCAACACCGGCAACAGATTATGTTGAGGGCAAGCGATCAGTCCCGTTATATACCAAGGAACCTTTATCCATCCACATTTAGTTGACGCTCTTATCCATCTTCATCGTCATGCGCTTTTGAGCACATGGAAAAACCAAAAACAATATATCAATGTCCGCTTTTTGGAGGCACAACCTACCTCCCAACCCCGCATGATTTTCCATCAGGGGAAGCAGACAAACTGTGTGTAAGAGAGAGAGAGAGAGAGAGAGAGAGAGAGAGAGAGAGAGTGTGTGTGTGTGTGTGTGTGTCTGTGTGTGAGAGAGAGCGAGAGGGATAGAAAGAAAGTGAATGCATGCTTGGTAGATGCACAAATACCAAACCCAGCTCACTCAACTCGTCAGCCCAATCCAAACCCACATGCGAGAGATCCCGATATGCCCATGCATATAAAAGAGACAAAAGTCCACGCCCCAAAAAACGCCTATGCTTTCATAGCTGCCGATGATGGGCGACAGCTGCCAAGGAAAAACGGCAAGTCGACGAGACCTTGCACAATGTATGCAAAAATGAGATGTGTAAAACGCCGATGCCTGATTGACGAATAGGAGATATGTAGTTACACGGTGAGGAAGCGCGATGCTAGGGTAGCGTAAAGAATGCCGGCTACGCTCATGCAAGGGATCCTACATTTGCTCCACGAATTGCGACTTACGGGACGTGTCCGAGGTGGTACGCTTCTTTTGAAGTCGTCTCGACTGGCGCTTCTGTTGGGCGGGCGGTTCCTTGTCTTCCTCGGGACTCGGCGGGGCAAATGTGCCTGGTCGTAGGATTTCGAAGCCGGAGTTGACCTTTCGGAGCACTTGGTCGCCGCGGCCATTGTTCTGCTGTGTTGGCACTTCGACTGGCATTTCGTCGTAGGAGAACTGATGAGCGGGGCCGCGTGGTTGATATACATCTGGAAGGTAGAACGGTCGTGCCGCATACGTTTCGAGCAATGGCATGGCTTGTTTAGCCTGGTTGGCAGCAAGGAAATCTTGCGCGGGTGTCGACGCCGAGGTGGCCGGAGCGTCGACTACAGGGGTCTCGGTAGCAGGAGGTGGAGACGGAGTTTTCTGTTGAGGCACGAAATAGTCAACACCATTGGTTGTTGCAATTTCATGGACTGTCCTCCGATCCCCCACAGAGGCATATTCGCCGCCATTACCTGGTCTGCGGACTCTGGGTGTGAGCTGGCCAGTTTCAGCAACGTGCGACATGCGGTGACTTTGGAGAAGATCAAGGTCGGTTCGCGGATCCACGGTTGCGGGAGGGTAGGAAATGTGGCGTTCGGCTATATAGGCGGCCGGGTAAGGCAGGCCTTCGGGGAAGACGCGATATTCTTCCGACTCATCGCTGGCTCGACGGCTAGATTTTGCTGAGCTGTGACCGGACTGAGAGTCGGTAGGCTGGCGGCGTGCTGTAGCATTTCATTAGTCCTGTGGTCGTGTACAATTGCTAGCAGTTCTTACCCGAAGATGCAGCCGAGCCATACATCTGTCTCCCTTCCAAAGCGTTCAGCGCAACCGAATATCTCTCAGCGTTCTGGTGCCCGCCACTCGTGCTCTTGTCGCCGGGGTGGGGAGATACGTCGCGAGAGTCGTAGGTACGGATACGTTCCGCGCTTGTGGCGACATCAAAAGAACTAGGAGCACGAGAACTGGTGCGGCTGGAACCATGCATCCCTTGGGCCTGAGGAAATTCGAGCTGCGAGTTGTTGAAGTTGCGTGGCATTTCTACCTTGTTAATGGAAGAGGCACTGCTGCCGACGGGCGTGTTGCTCCTTGATATCCAGACTCCGTCTACTTCGATACCGCTCTCGATAGCCCGGATACCGAATGGGATGTCGTCCTCTTTCGGAAGCACGGTTTGGGCTTCCAGCATCTCGGGCGTTTGGGCCTGTTTGCCCTTGTCGACCTTTGTGTATCTGCGCATGCGAATTGCATCATACCTTAGCTTACAGAGACCGAGTAATATTGTGGCGACCTAGGGCTGTTAGCGATCGAAGCCGAGCATGGGATTTTTGGGGTTGTGCATACTATCCCGCAACCCAGGACCTAGAGTGCAACGTTAGGAGACGGCACAAATCACGTGTGGCAGCGACAGAGGCTTCCACTCACAAAGGTCATCTGCTGCCAGAGTTCCCATCCCGTAAAGAAGACTTTGCCCATGTCGTCGGCGGCGGCGGCGGCGAGGTGAATTACTAGAGGTGTAGGGTGTAGGAATAAGAAGGTCGACCGCAAGACCAAAAGGCCTTGAGGAGGGAGGAAAGCGCGGGAGCACTTGGCACTGGAAGGGCGACGACGAGGACGTCAGAGGAAGAAGGGAGCAAGGCCGAAATTAGAGGGAAAAAAGAGGTGCAAATCGGGTGTGCCGACACAAAGATGATGGTGGGAAAGCGGGCGGTGATAGGCGGAGACGTTTACAGGTTATAGATGAAAGGCGTTCACATGCACGCCATAGGGTGGGTGGGTTGCTCGATGTCTTTCGTGAACCAGAAGTCGAGACCAATCCAAAGGCAATTCCGTCACGCGGCAGTGGGCGACGTCGACCTTGGAGTGTGTACACGAGCGAGAGTGGCGAAATGGCTCCGATTTTGTGTTTGGTGAGTATGAGTATGAGTGGGCGAGCGAGTGCGTGGGTTGAGTGCGTGAGTGAGTGAGTGGGCGAGTGAGTGAGTGCGACGTTGTCAGGAGGGTTTGGGTGGCGCAACGATGGATCAGAGGGGACTGTACTCCATATGTATCAAGCTTCTCTAGGATAGATGATAGCCGGCAGATATTGTATTGTACAAGTACAGTGATGTGTGAAGATCCGAACGGGCGGTTTCCCGGGGCGGCGGGGTGACATTGAGAATTCAAGAGGACGGGGGACGGAATTACATATAAAATGCAGATGGCGGCGCACGCATACTGGCCCATTAGTAGTAGTACAATGCTCCGTAATACAGGTAGAGCGATCTTCTCCAGCGAGCCAGCCAGCAGGCAAGCAAGCAAGCAAAGCAAGCAGGCAAGCAAGCAGGCAAGCAAGCAGGCAAGCAACAAAGCAAGCCAGCAAGCACCAGCACCAGCAGCATGCTTGACCCGCCTCTCCCTGCTAGCAAGGGGGGCATAGACATGGCCACTCCTCCACTCCTCCACTGACAACACGCCGTCCGCCTATCCCTGCTACAGAGCGGACACAGCGGGATGGATTATCTGGAAATAGAAGCGATGATCAAGGTTCAAACGTTGCCCGTCGTGAAAGACCGATGCAGCGCGGCCCAGCAGCTCACCTTTCGTACAACGCGGCAAGCATCTGCATGTCTTATCACCATCTTGCTATAGACACACGAGGACTTTGCTCAAGTGATGAGCCCATCAAGATGAGGCGCCGGCCCTGGCCTCGTAACGCTCCTTGTGAAACGACGATCCTCCAGGTATCTTATACTTGCTGGGATAGGGACCTGTATACTGTATTTGATTGTACAAAGTATCATTATTGTATGGCCTATGAACTTGGAGGTCCCAGAAACGCCAGAGGCTGTCAAAAGGCCATCATGGGCTTCACATCTCTAACACTGGAATGTCGGGAACCAGGGCATCCCTCGTTCATGTTTCCATTCTCTCCAGGTCCGCTCGTACATGGAAACCTCATGACGCAGTTCATGCCAGCCTTCCGCCCACGTGACATGCTCTCTGTGCAATTCACCTCCAGCCGCCCTCTCCACACGCTCGTCTCAACACGCTCTTCTCTCCACACGCTCGTCTCAACACGCTCTTCTCTCAACACGCTCGGCTCGCAAACGAGCAACATGCCCGCCACCCAGCTTATGACGTTATTTCATCTGTTGCTATTAATCTTTCCAGCCGTCTAGCGTGGTGCTACCTTTCCGTTCTTCCGCCCCCCTCATGTCGCAAGGCCACACATCTCTTCTCTCTTCACCATGACAGGCGCCGCCCAGCCCCAACGTCAGTCATGGCACTACAATACCACATGGGAACGGAAGCTCGGCGGGGCTCTGAGCTGGGCAGGCGTAACAAACAGTGGAGCCCTTCAATCAGAACAACATGTAGATAGTGTACGGAGTCCTCGGTACAAACTATGTACATACATGTATTGGTTTGGCGGCACACGGCGTCTGTGGAACATGCACAACAACCCAGCACACACCGCTTCTCTGCAGCTCTGCACTCTGCCGCAAGGGGAGATGGGTACAGCTCCTCGCCATGGCTTTGGGATTGTGAAGGTGTCTCTTGGATCCGAGCAGCTGTTGCTGAAAAGAGAAGAGAAAAGGCCAATATTAGTTGGTCAAGTATCGATTGGCGAGGGTGTGCAGCAGGTATAGGTCCGATTAGTCGGCGCTTCAATGAACTAGCCGTCGCCCGCAGCTTGGATGCAGAGGAGGGGAGAAACATCCGCCACTCAAACTCTAGTGGAGTGTCATTAGGAAGAAATTTCGAGACGGTTGGGTGTAGCGTTTCGATTGGTGTGTAGAAGGCCGCGCTTGGTGAAACCGTCTTCAGAGTATGTATTAGCACCATCAGATCAGCCTTGGTCAGGTCAGCGACAGCACACACTGCCTCCCCCCAATAACCGTGAATGCATACCCGTACATACTAAGAGACCATTGAAGACTCGTAAACAGCTGTTCCGTACATGCAAGGGCAATATACATAATAATGCAGGTCAATATTGTTCACGTTGCTGCTGAGCCGCAGCCGCCCCGGTAAATGACTGATCATCATCATCATCATCTCGAAAACAACGGGGACATGGATTGCAGCTATCATGTACATGATAAATTATAATCGTCTAGTACTACCAAGTACTCCGTACATGTGTAATACATAGTATCTATCTAGGGTTGTTTTTTGTGGAGGAGGGAGACGACTGTTGCGGACCCCGTTTCGGAAGCAAATTTTTGCTGCAACTGTGGGCGGAAGCGTCAACACGAATTGTACCACCCACCCCACCCGTGGCCGTAAAAAGTTGGAAAGTCGATTTGGAATTCGGAATATGTAATTATTTACTATTCTCAGACGACTATCTAGTAGATATTCCGGACAATGCAATACTTGTACAAACACATACCAAGGCCGGTCCGTGAAGAGATCCGATCAATCGTCGAGGGCCTCGGCATCTACAGCCTCATCGTGGCGAGAGATACCAAGGGTCGGTCGGGAGTTGGGGCTGGATTGTGGTTACAACTAACCATCTCAATGCAATTGTACAATGAATAAATAGATAGATGATTACTATGTAGTGTTGTTTCTACTATTATTGTACTTGTTGCATAGTAACGTGTTTAATCAGTAAGCTGATCAAATTAGTAACCTAATCACCCCACCAAGAATAGCCACCTTCTTTATACGATATTATAGTAAATTATAGTAAATTATAGTAAATTATAGTAAAAATAGATTTATATTATCTAGCTATATACTAAG
>JAFISD010000310.1:0-28206 GCA_022560085.1 Helminthosporium solani | reverse complement strand
TCTGCGAAAACCAACAGCTTGTCCTTGCAGCCAATCATATCTGAACTACGTAACCTCCATTGAAGAGTCACTAGTTGTTTAGATCAAGGATCTCAACAATAGCACAGTTTACACCAATATAGAGCTAACTAATTCACGCGGGCGGAAATAAACCCACGAGATTAAATTCGTGGTAATAGATCTAGTCAAATTTGACATTTACCTAGGTTTGCTATAGATGGACGTAGAATAACTAAAGGTGAATGTCGCGACCTAGCGGGTTCTCTTTAGGGGGAAGCCTAACGCTTTAGTTGAAAAGTTTAAAAAGATTATATTAGAGAGTGCCACCTAATTTGATTATATAATACGTAGACTATACAATGGGGTTTTCATGTGCATAGTACACACAGTGCTATTGAATGCGCTAGATGGGGCCAAACTAGCGCAGATTCCCGCGAATTACGCTGAATTTGCGGAGCTTGCTTTAGAAGAGAGCGCTAAGGATCTGCTGGATTATGCGCCTCATAATTTATCAATCAACCTAGAACCTAGATCTAAACTGCTATATTTAGGAATGTATAACCTATTAGCTTCTAAATTAGAGGTGTTGAGGAAGTATATAACTAATTTTCTGGCTTATAGTTAGATTAGGGAGTTGAGATCCCTAGCTAGAGCTCTAATCCTCTTTTTAAAGAAAAAGGATAGAGGCTTGCGGCTGTGCGTGGATTATTAAGGGTTGAATAAGATTTTAATTAAGAACTATAGACTATTACCTCTAATATCCAAATCCTTAGATCGCCTAGCTTAAGCTAGATACTTCATGAAGCTAGATCTTCGTAATGCGTACTATAGGATTAGAATCAAGGAAGGAGACGAATAGAAGACGGCGTTTTGGACTAGATATGGCTAGTTTAAGTATACTATTATGCCGTTTGGCCTAACCAACGCCCCCACGCAGTTTCAAGCTTATATCAGCCAAGTCCTATTAGGACTGGTAGATATTAGCTATGTAGTATATCTAGATAATATACTAATCTTTTTAGACACTAAAGAAGAGCATAAGGCTCACGTTTAGGAGGTATTATAGCGTTTACTTAAAGCAAAGTTGTATATTAAACCTAGCAAGTGTGAATAGGAAACTAGGTCTATAGAGTACCTAGGTTTTATTATTTCCCCTAATAGAGTATTAGTTAATCTAGTAAGGGTTAAGGCTATGGAAGAATGGCTAATGCTGTCTTCTATCTATAATATATAGGTTTTTGTTAGATTTATAAACTACTTTCGTAGATTTATTGCTAACTTTTCCCAGATCGCGCTGCCTCTCACCAAGTTGACCTAGAAAGCGCCAGGGAGCGCTAGGAAGGGTTAGGCTATAAGAAGAGAAGAAAGCCTACCTCTAGATATTAGTCTAGAAGGGAGAAAGGCTTATAAATAGCTAAAGTTAGCGTTTATAAAAGTTCTAATCCTCGCGTATTTTGAAAGAAATAGGCAGACGAGAGTTGAAACTGATGCCTTAGGTGGCGCAATTAGCGCTATTCTAAGCTAGTTAGTACTACAAGGGAGTAGTCTAAGCTAATAGAGGCTAGTGGGCTTCTACTCTAGGAAAATGATCATAGTGGAGTACAACTATGACACTCATAATAAGGAACTACTTGCGATGGTTAATAGTCTCGCGTACTAGTGATATTACCTTAATAGAGTACGCTTTAAACTGCTAACGGATCATTATAACTTGAAATAGTTTATAGAAATGAAATCCTTGAATTATTGATAAGTATAATCTTATTTAATCCTCTCTGGTTTTGACTTCGCTATAACGTACCGAAAGGGATCTATGAATCCTATAGATGGCCTCTCAAGGCGCCTAGATTATATACTAGAGGCTAAGACACCTAAGTATAAGTATAATAAGGCCTTTGTCAAACCTATATGCGAACTGCTAAGTTTAACTAGGCAAAGGGGAAATCTTGTCTCTATGGTATCTATAAGAACCTAGAGTAATTATGCTAGCAATCAGAAAATTAATAAAGCTCTTTGTAAATTTTGAAAGCAAGATAAGGTTGTTCCTGGGGAATATAGACCCTTAGACGAATAATCTAAGCTAGAATTGGAAGAATCCAGCTCTTTAGGAGATGATAGTGACAACGAGGTCTAATCTGCGCTAGATTAGACCATAAGGCGGATAGTTGAGCTAAGGCTCCTAATCACGCCTAAGGAAAGATTAGAAGTAATCGCAGAGTGTTATAATGGTCTATTGTTAGGATATTTTAGCGCAATATAAACCCTTGAGTGAGTTAAGTGAAAATATACCTAGACTAGCATAGCTAAGGACGTAAAGGATTACGTATATAACTGCTTGCGCTGTAGGAGTGTAGTTACTCTATGATATAAGCTATATAGCCTCCTTAAGCCACTTCCTATCCTAGATGGCCTATAGTAGCATGTAACTATGGATTTTATTATAGATCTGCCTCCTAGTAAATTTAGTAGTTTAGTTTATAACTTAATTTTAGTAATTATAGATTAATTCTCCAAAATGTTATATTACTATCTAGCTTAGATGGATTGGGACGGCGTTGACCTCGCTTAGGCCTGGATAAATAGAGTAATTAGGCTTCATGGAGTCCTGGAGAGTGTCGTATTAGATAGAGGTCTATTGATAAGAGCAAAGCATTGGGATACCTTTTACTATTATCTTAACTTAAGGCGTGTACTCACGTCTGTATATCACCTATAGTTAGATAGTTAGATAGAACGTTAGAACTAGACTCTAGAGCAGTACCTTCGCATCTTTTATAGTTTAGAATAAGATAATTAAACTGTTTGGCTATCGCTTGCAGAGTATGCCTATAATAATAGCATACATTCGACGATAGGGTACACTCCATTCTAGGTTTGCTATAGATACAATCCGTAGGAACCAAACTAGCCTAATATACCGCTAGGTGGTAGAGAAAGCCCCAATGGGTTCACGCTAGCCGCAAAGCTAATAAGTATTAGGGTAGAATACAAGAAAAAGATTAAAGTGGTGAACGTATATTAAAAGGCTTACGCTAATAAGCGTAGGGCCCTATTAAGCTTAGAAGTTAGAGATAAGGTATTAGTTTTAAATCAGCATATAAAATTAACATAACTAAATAAGAAACTAGATTGGAAGTTTTTAGGTCCTAGAGTTGTTAAGGAACGTATTGGCGACTCTCTAGTTGCGTTTAGAGTAGAACTGCCAGGTATTAAAAACATCTATCTAGTGTTCTATATGTTATTATTAGAAAAATAGGAACCCTGTAGGTCACTACCATATCCTCAAGAGCTACTAATTAACACTTTGCGCTAGTTTGGGGATAATATCTACGAAGTGGACCAAATCCTGGATAGACAACGCACAGATATAGGGAACTAGGAATATCTAATCAAGTGGATAGGGTATAGCCCTGAAGAGAATTCCTAGGAACTAGGACAGTCGATTAGCAGGACAGCGTTGAAAGAATATTAGAAGCGTGCCAAAACAGGCCCAAGAAGGAGCCAATTGGACATTCTAGCTATTGGGAAAAGAGGATGAGGGCGTCCTCCTAAAAGAAGGGGGATAGACTGACTATATTAGGACAGAATAGCACAGAATGGCGCAAAATGGCGCATGTATAAGGAACTCGTGGAGTTTGAAACATTTTCTTCGCGCCTGGAGTTTTTTGAGTTTTATCTGGATAGTGGAAAGAGTATGAAGGATGATGGGAAGTACTAGAATCACAAAACAAGGGTTAAAAGAAGTATAGAGAAAGAGGTATTCTTCTACGGAAGAAAGTGGACTAGAGAGACATAGCTAGGCGTAGAATAGCGTAACTAGGGTCCTTAAATCCAATCACGAAAATCTATTATTGGAACTAAGATAAAGGGTCAAGGGGAACTAGAAACTTTTCTAACCACTACTAGAAATCCACTAAATCCACGCTAATGTGCGCTAGGATGCGCCAAAATATAGTATCTAGGCATAGGTTGAGGAGCTTAGGCATGCTTGTACCAATCTAGTCTATAATCCTTAATAATCTCCCCAATAGTACGATATTCGTTGCGATCCTTGGGATTAGTGATAAAGTCGTACTCAGATTGGATTTTCTGCTAAGTATTGAATTGGGCATGGAGAATATTGGTGATCTTGGTCTTTCTAGACTTGCTAAGGCCTGTATATAGATTATCCTGGTATAGAGGTAAACTATCCAGGCGCTCTTACATCTCCTTCTTCTTGGCTCGAAGATTATTAGCCTCTTTGATGGCCGCTAGATTATAGCTAGAATGGGAAGTAAGAGGCTAAGAAGTCCCTCCGCTATTATTAGTCTCTAGATTAGTTAGCATAATTACCTTGAAGCTAGTATTCTGAAATATGTTAGTAACGAGATGCGATGGTTTGCGCTAGAATGCGCTAGAATACACCAAAAGGCAGTAGGTTGGAGAAAATACCTTTAATAGGGGAACATTTATTAGACCTTTCTAATACTGCTCTTTCTAGTTCTCATAGCGAGCAATATCCACCTTGGAATGGGAACGAGGGTGGAAAAGAATACTAGACTAAGCATAACAAGCGCTAATCTTAAGAGCACCATTGTGCTAATAATAGTAGCTTACAAAACCTCTAATAGTTGCCCAACTACGCGTAGTATTGTACAAATTCTAAGATACCACCTAAATTCAATAGTAAAGCTCTAGGCCGGACAATTTGCGGGGATCTAGCACAGATAGGGGTAGAATACCAATATTAAAGTTACGGAGGGTTACCATAGTAAGTTCTTTAGTAGTATAGCTTATAGGTTTCAGTTTAGGGAACGAGAGTGGGCGAAAACCTATCTTAATAGAAGGCTATAGAGGCGAAGAATCTTCAAGTTCCATAAGGGTAGAGTTATTATTAGAGATTTCAAGACTCAAAACAGGTTCCTTGGCCTTAGGTTTAGCTAAAACTACGCTAGATTGCGCCAGTTTACCCCCCTTTGCTCCTAACTTAGCCAGTTTGCCTAAAGTAGGCGTAACGGGAGTCGAAGGCGAAGAGAACTTTCCCTTTTTAGAGGAAGTAGTAAGACCTTTAGTAAGAATATTCCTTAAGATAGTAGTCCCCTTATTAGTATAACACAAAGAATATCCTTTGCGCAAGGTGGCTTGAATAGCAGCTAGTCTAGTTAGAATAATACCATCACACGCCAATCTAGCGTGTTTTGCGTCAGAAAGCTCCCTTGGAGAGGAGCCCAAAGCCTTATCGCTAGAGGGCGAAGCAGCGGCACCTTTCTATTTCTTCGTGGTGTCCTTTGGATCATTAGTACCATCAAACTATCTAGACAAATCTCCTAGGAAGTCATCATCTCCAGGCACATCTACGCTAATCTACGCTAGATTGTTGGATAATGCAGCTAAATGGGGGTTTTTCTTCCCTCGCCTATAGCTACTATAAACAAAAGCGTGGTTGATCTCTTAGAGTTCTCCTTCGGTTAGGGGGAGGTCGCTATAATAGAAATCATTAATAGAGTTCAAGCGGGAAGAGAATTCATCAAGTACGCGGAAGAGAGCAGCGAGTTCTACAAGTGCTAGATAGGCGTCTAAACCAAACTACAAAGTGTTAGTATCAGTTAAATTAACACGTTTTACGCCATATTGCGCTAGGATGAGCCATATGCGGACATCTATGAGTATAGGGGTACAAACCAAGTGACAATTCTTCTTAGAATAGCAACTCTTGTAGACTATAAACGATTTATTCCTATATATCTAGTTAGGGAAGGCCTAGTTGTCTAACAGCATCACGTAGTGATCCTTTAGAGCAAAACAACCCTTAGAGTATAAGCTGACACATTCGATACATAGCAACTTGGTTATTTTACCATTAGCATAAGCCTCCTACTACCACTAGCTAAGGCTCATCTTCTTGAAGGGAGATAAAGCTTAGTGAGACATGTTATTATTTAAGGCTTAAATTAGGAAGGATCGGGTCAATTTACGCTAGAATACGCTGTATAGCTTGGAATTGTTGGGATTTCATGGACTTATAATGCTATTTACGTTAATAGGCGTTACTTAGCAATTAGGGGGAAGGCGTACGACTTACGAAATTGTTTAAAATTAAGAGTAGAGAGTAGGAAGTTTGGAGCTCTAGTCTTAATATAGATATCAGACACACGGGCCCCTCGCTTACTAGCTCCATTTAACAGCTCTTACCTTTACCTTTACCACTAAGAAATCAACAACTCTCACCTTTACCTAAAACTGCAAGTTGTAGTTCTTACTTCTACAGCAGGAGCACCTATTGCTTCAATCACCTAGGCTATAAGAGTATTAGTGTCCTATTAACTCGACACAAGTTATTATAGTTCTAGAGGAACTATAAGGCAACAATATGCGCTAGAATGTGCTATATCATGCCTAAATAACCACCTAGGTAGTACTCGGGGCGAGTCCTCCTAAGAAGGGGGATAATATCAGAGACCTTGTAGATCTAGGCCTATCTGGGTTAGATCATATAATTCTACGTATTTAGTCCTAGTCTAGATCGCTACAGGTTCGGTAGCGATTCGTCTCTTATCCTCTCTAGAGGCTTGAATGCAGTTATTGGTATTCTCATCATATTCTCACGTTGCTATTCGTACACATTCTTGACAATCATATTCTCACGTTGCTATTCGTATACATTCTTGACAACCAGGTTCTCTAGTTGGGAGGAGAGAGAGATACAAGGTCTCTTGTATTGGCATACTGGTTAATATAGATACCTCTGTTGTTTACTATACCTCTTATCATATCTTATTAGGTCTAGAAATTTATTATGTATAAGTTCTCGGAGTGAAAACTGTTGTACTAAGCCTACCTCAACCTCCACTCAAGTCCCGCTGAGCTTCATACGTATTCGTTTGCGATAGGCAACACGCCTCATCACGTCAAAGTAAACAATCCAGAACTTATTCAAATCAAGATATCATTTTCTTAGGCCATGTCGTGATTTCTACGTATAGCTCGCTACAAGCCTCGCGCCGGACAAACACATGGGTTCATCTCCTATACGAGTCTAATGTCTAGCTACGTGCCTATATCAACAGCTTCCAAGACCAATCGCTTGCCTTTCGAAACGTTCAAAGCAGTCTTGCCAAGCTAGCCTCAAGCAATAAAATATCTCCCTATAGATTTGATCAACAGGGACGGAAGCGTCAAGATAAGGTTTCCATATCCCTGGAGTTAACATCAAAAGCCTGGCCGACGATCGACTATGTAGGGCTTGCGCAATACCTTACAATATACTAATAATAATACACTTGTCGCTACACATTGCAATGGATCTGCTAGCTCTTGTTTGCACTTCTGATACGTGCAGGTCAATTGTCAATGCAGGTTCTCGTCGCCCCTTGAGTCGAAACTTGGGATATACACTGACTCTTTCTTGAGATATCCTCGGACGTTCCTTTTACGCAGCCGCCATTGAATTCGGGACACGATCTGTGCCAACGCACCGCAACCACGTGCACGTTGGCCAAACTCTGCTACAACACCAGCACGCCCATCACCTGCGGTGTACAGTAATCTCGGAGAAAAAGAGAGCTGGTGGTGTATATGTTGCAAAGAAAGTTATAAGCCTTGTTTCATCTCCGAACACGCTTACGTTTAAACTATCTTCTACCAAGTTCATTCTCAGAAACCTACAGCAAGTGGCAAGCTTATGTTCAAGAATTCTGATCCGATGGTGAGATAGAATGGGAGGACAGATAAAGCCAAGATGCGTGAGGGAGTAGATGTGATATTTCAAAAGCGCGACTCCTTTCGCAGTAAAAACAGTCGGAGCAAACCAACTAGAACGCCAAACCATGCATGATGTATGATACAGTACGCCTACATATGTCACGGCTCCACCACTACAACGGGTGACCTCTCCATCATCCACCGACTGCATCGCCTCCTCTTCTGCCCCGAAAGCCTGTCCCAGTCTTCGCTCGATAGTCATTCGTGATCGGGATGCCGGTTATTTCTTTCCACGTTTCTGCTCGAGGAAGAGAACTTGCTTCCGCACTGGCCTATTGTCAGCTTCTATATTCCACCTAAGCCAGATAAAACTATTGGTATGCGGATTCCGATCCCTCCTTTTGCCATTATATGCCGCCAACCACCGTGGTTGGCAAAGAAAACGCGGGATGCGTACCAATCGGATCGTATTTCAACATGCTCAGCGGTCGGTGAGCGCGCGGTCGCATCAAGGTCCGGTAGTAACCCGTCATGGCCATCGAGATGAGGCGCACCATAATGGTGCGAGATTTCGCTATTCACAGGAATCGTCAGAACGG
Organism: Helminthosporium solani; assembly: GCA_022560085.1. Classification (NCBI taxonomy): domain Eukaryota; kingdom Fungi; phylum Ascomycota; class Dothideomycetes; order Pleosporales; family Massarinaceae; genus Helminthosporium; species Helminthosporium solani. The sequence goes on along the minus strand of JAFISD010000310.1, from coordinate 19,927 downwards.
AGCTCGTCTACAGCCATTGTGGCATCACTTTGCATCCAACAAGGCCACAGAAACTTCCATATGCCTATTTTCGAAAGACGCCAAATCTCAACGTACCTTTCTTCGCCATCGTGATGGACTGTGGGTGTTGTGTTGACGTTGACGGTGGAAATCGGAGGTTTTCGAGATGCGGCCGGCCTTTCTTCGGCTGCGGGGCTGTAGCCAATGGGCGACATTATCTCCCGCTCACCCTTCCTCATATTCATATTCACGTGACATCCCAACTATCACCAACGCAACAAGTCTAGAAATAGCCGTCAAATCGTCAATCGAATACATCTCATTAGAGAGCAAAGCTTTGAGAGTCTGGTCCAAAAACTCAGGCGCTACAACGCGATCAACACCATACGAAGTACTACGGCCGAGCTTGCACCCTACCTTCCATGCTTTCAATCAACCCGCATCGCGAGCCTTTATTCACCAAGGCACAGTGGCACAGTACCGTCCATTCCTGCATAGCCTGCTCTTCCACATAGGAGATGATCACTGCGTGGCAAAAGCATGTGGCATAAACCGCCTTTCGTACGTCATACCACGTTCTGTCCCGCTCTCATGTACATTCATAGTACATAGCAGAACCTTATCATTGATTTACCAAGTCCTCATTCAAACTCTACTCAACATCACCGCCAATCTCTGAAGAGCACTTCAGTTAGATGCAGCATTGAACCACCAAGTTGCGGACCATATCCGCACACCCGCATCCCCTCCCCCGCCAATCGCCTCCTGATTCTCCCACATCCCATTGCTCCTCACGCTGTTCGTCAATTATCTATCTTCCACTACCGCACTCGAGCCAAATGCGCTATTCGTATCCGCTACCAACTCCATATGCCTACCCGTGATTCAAGTTTGGAACTCAGACCGTGGAGGAAAATGCCAGTTAAATTATTCCACAAGAAACGCCAGCCCATTGGCTCTCGACGCTTTTTTGGCCATAGAAATAGTCACGTGCTAGACATTTAGGCTCAAAGGCGTGATGAACGACATCCATCTCAGACTAGACGTGCGATTTTTTGTTCATAACACATGTCCTATTCTCAAGTATCCCGTATGCTATATGATCTACAAGACTGTTCCCATTCTATTGGGCTATATACGTTTATACTCCACCATCGAGTCTAAAGTATATTCTCTATGGTACATCATCTTACCCATAGATCCGTCGTCGCCCAGTCATGCCGCATGCACTCTCCGTCATCACCAGTAATCAGCACGAGCGTATCGTCATCTAATCAGACCCAATCTACCATATCCCAACGCGAAAAGCTAACCACCCAAGCACGGAAAGCAACCCAAAAACAAGTTTTGCTTGATCAGAAGGGATAGCGGCAAGATGGATGCCCAACAAGCATTGTAGAGAAAGTTAGAGGATGAGGAGGTGCGAAGATGCAAAGACTATGCGAGGTGTCGTGTACGCTAAACTTTGAGGATACTGAACAGGGAAGGTGTGGCAGGTTAGATTGAATTCAAAGGAAAAAGTGACACCAGGTTTTTTGGTGTTGATGACAGGTGATAGTTAGCTGACTGGTCTGTACAAAGGTAATTTAATCAAGTAAAAATTATGGCATTGGAGTTTCATCTAGATTCTTTGAACATGGAATGGTTCCCTTTTGCGTAAGTGTCTCGCAAAGTCTTGCTTGGAGTGCAACGAACATGAAATAAATCGCACGATGATGCGGGACATAGCCCGTTGCTTCTAATCTTGTTTCTATTGGTTTTAGATGGCCAGTGTGTGACATGTGCTTACGCCCTACGCAGGAACCGTATCCATTCAGAACAAGCCCTAAATACAATCTCCGCAGAAAGGAATCCCTAGGTATTCTGTGCAAACTGAATTGCTACTCTCGTTCTAGAAAACAGACATCCGACCTATTAACACCCGAGGCCATGGGCGCCTTGAACCAGCGCCGCAGAAAAACACCATGTAATGCAATTATCCCATCTCGTAAAGTCGTCCTCGTCGCAGTTTCCCTTTGCTCACAAACTCTTGAGTTCTTCGTCACAGCCATCTTGACTCGGTCACTCTGACATCACAGCTCCTAAACCTGTCTCTCCACGCCCTCCATCGCCCTCTCATCCGCCTCCGCCATGGCAACATCAAAGTTTCCTTCTTGGTACACAGCCTCCGAGCTAACATTCGTAGGACTTCCGGGCATGGAAATGCTGGGTGTCGCAAGAGTAGAAGAGGAACCACCGCGGCAATCAAGCTTGTGCAATTTCCAGGCGGCTTTTTGGCAGATCTTAGAGCAGTAGTAGGCGCTTTTGCAGCGAGAGCAGCGCTGCAGTGAAGATCCAGCTGCAGGGAATTGGCCGCATGTTGAACAAGTTGATGCAGATGAAATGGGGATGGCCGATGAGAATGGCGCAGCTGCTGGTTATAGAGTTAGCTGTATGATCAAAATAAGGTCAAGAACATGAAAACTAGTAGTAGGTGCTGTGGAAAAGCGTGCTGCAACATACCCGAGAGATTGGCGTCCCTCACAGGCCTGGAGAAGACGCTCATACCATCCGGAAAAGAAGAGACATCGATATTGGAGGAAGCAATTGGCGAATTGTATGCAGATGCGTTGACAGATTCATTATATAGAGGCGTGGTCATTGTGTCTGCGGTGAATACAAGGTTAGCAAACATGCTTTGATACCAAAGACCCATCCCTCCATATATAACATGAGAAGACCTGTAGGAATTGAAATGACGTACCATTGGGAGAGCCCTGGACACTGTCGTGCCTTCCCCTTTCAGTGACGGGAGCTTCCTTCTCTTTTACACCACCATCATGACCCCCAGCCTCTTTGAACGAAACATTCGCCTCTTTCGGAATCCCACTGCCCAAACTGGTCGTGAAAACGTTCAAACAAACGCTCCTTGGCGGCATTACGATGGACTTTTGTCGTTTAACACACTCGAATATATACTTGTCTTGACAAAAACTCAAACGTTCAACGTTGAAGCAAAGACAGGCGGGCGATGGGAGACTTGAAGGAAACCGTATGGGAAAGTTTTTTGCGGCGGAACCGAGGCGCCGGGAGACGTTAATGCAGGAACAAGCACACGTGGAAAACTAAAGAAAGAAGAGGAGAAGAGAGTGGGGTGTTGAAATAAAAAGAAGAAGAAAAAGGAGCCGCAAAATACGTTTTGCGGCTCGCTGCGTGTGAAAAGCGGTGTGAGGTTTGACAGCTTTGGGGAGCACGGATCTCGCGCTAGTAGACGTTGGGAATTAGCGCTGATCTGTGCTTGCTTCGAACCTCGCGCCTTTCGATGTCTCAGCCTCACGTGCAAGCGAGGCCCAGCGAATTCATCAATTGAAGAGGAAAACAATACGATGGGGGCAGCTGAAGGGAGACCCTGGTGACCGGAATAGTAAGATACTCAACCATATACATATAGTAAGATGGTGAGTGAGGGGAATAGCGTGAGATTGCTGCGTGTCCTGCGGTACCTTTTGATCTTGCGGTGAGGGTTGAGAGCAGCTCCGGGATCACTGGTTGGACTGGTATCAGGCGTATAGCAGTAGGCAATGGGATGCGCGGATAGCTGTGGTATTACATGGCCACGTGAAGTGGAGAAGGCTTGCCCAATGCTACGTCGCTTGCATGGCCCATTGCTGAAACAGAGGCGATTGGCGCCATGTGTTGAGATTAAATGTGTGTACGGAGTAGATGGTCGACAATTCTGGATATTTGCCCTGTTAATGATTGGAACCAAAGTGGCCGCAGAGATTGATTTTTTGTGAGACGGAGATGATCAGAGTCCCTCTCTATGAAGCCCAAGAAAATCTTTGCGTCAGAAGCGGCTGGGAATAATGACTTTTATTCGTTATGGTGACTGTCGTCCTCCAAACTGTTCTCGTGGGCACAGCTGAGAAGGCCGAAAGAGGTTTAGTGGTAGATGCAGGCACGAAAGGCTACACCGCCTGGACTATGCCCTGTCCTAGCACGTGACCCAGAATTGATACCTCAGCGACTAGAAGGCTATATTGGTAATGGTTCCACAAAAGGAGTGTTGGTTGAGTCAGCTAAATTTTATCATTGCCTGACTTGGTCCTGATCAAAGTCGAGTCATTGATGGCTCTAGTTATATATAAGTGGCCTTCAGCAAAACAAAACTTGAGATGACATTGCAATGTTTCGAGTTGAAAAATGTCCGAATCAAGATCAAGAGAAGTGATGAAGCTACCTTGGTAATCATTAAAGCCAGTTTCTCATGCAGTTGACGACGTCGAGAGCGAAGGCGTTCGTCAAAGTCGCACCTTTTGTTCATTCCTGGTTGCCGATTACAAGGTTGCACGCCTTCAATCCTAAACAATTATTGACAATTATTGACAATTATTCAAGCGAAGCTTGAGCGAGCCTTTCGTAGCTGAGGGTTTCTAGCGGAGACGATCAAAAGTATTGATTTGCAAGCATACTCTCTACTCTCGCGAAAATTCGGTATGTATCTACCGGTTTACTGATGCAGTACAAAGTTAACAGGGCAATGCAGGAGAGCATCCAACGCGTCAGCGGACCATGCGCGGATGTTAGCCCGAGAGATTGCCACAATGGCGTATGTCCAGGACGCCGAGGGATAAAGTCTGCATCACCGTACAAGGCAACGTTGACTAGTGGGTATCTAGTCAAAGTTTTTTAGCCGTAAAGCTGTTGGCAGTGCTTCAGATGTGGGAAAGCTCTCAGGTGCTCCAGCGAGTGCTGAGCTAGACCAAGGCCGTACACCGGGTAGGGCAGGGCTTTGGTCAAACTAGAAAGGCGTTGGACTTAAGAACAATAGTACAAGACGTTGGACAAGAGCACTAGCTACTGCGAATATGGTAGCGGGTTGTCCATCTGTACGGCGGGCCAACTGTCATGCAAGCACAGTGACGTGCGCAGAGCCTCACTAGCAGAGCGGAGTAATCTTGCGCCAAGACACATGACTTCACAGCCGAATGAATCCAGGTTCAAGTCTATAGTGTGTGTCTATATCAATATGCGGGGCGGGCCGAGTGTGGAATAAAGAGGGTGTCATATGGCAGATTCCTCCGGAAAACTACGAACATTTGACTCACCGGTAGCGAAAGAGGCATTGGTCGACATTGGACGTAACCAAGTCGCACGAACGAAGTTGGATAGCTTCAGAGGCGAGCCGTCACGAGCTGGATCTTTTTTCTTTCGTGTTTGCGAATTGCAACGGGCGGTTTGATGCATTGCGGTTCAGCGCGGCAGGGTGCGTGAACTGCTGCGCTCTCTGTGGAGCGGCCATCAAAGCCACTCAGGGCGTCGGCCACATAGATAATCTTCGACGAATGGCAATAGATTGTTTTCCGGTGAAGGAGCAGATGAAGGATGACACGCACGCGCACGCACGCAATATGCTGCAGCAGCACCATTAGTCTATCGTAGCACGACAGTATCTTCAACGACTGACAACTGTCAATACCCGTCAAAGCACCGGTCCAGGGGGCCAGCAAGCAGCGACTGAGATACTCCGTACAGAGTTTCGGGTTCGAAAGGAAGCAACTGCCGCCGGCTGAGAACGAATGGATCGTATTGGGGGATTGGACTTGTGCAGGCGACTACAACTCGACAGCCACAATGACGAAGTTTGGTGAGACAGAGGCGGGCAATGGAGATGGGTGTCGTAGGTGGGTAGAGCTGGGGGCTGTGGCTATGCACGGGTTTTGCTTGGTGTGCGGTGAGAGACGAGTAGAGACAAGGAGAGAAGCAAGCAAGTGGGCAGAAAAGGCGCTAAACCCGTCTCGGTGTGGCTGTTGCTCTGACTCCTCCTCTCCCCCCGCCCACTGCCCACGTCCGCACACTATCACCACCTTCGCCCGAACACCAACAGGGGGCGAAGCCATCAGCCGCAAGTCATCGAGTCCGTGGTCGATTTGCACTTTGCGCTCAGTACCGGGCAAGTCCGCTGCAGTGGAATAGTTTGGTCTCTCGCGGTTACTGGTACGTACACTCCCTCAGATCCAAAGCTGCTCAAGCGCCGGCCACTCACAGCGCATCCCTCTCCATCCGCCTCGCCCTTCTCACACACTGCAGCGGCGTCTCCTGATACTTCAGCATGCCAGAAATGCCAAAAATGCCAGACGTGTTTCCATGAGCGCGCGGCCCTTTTCGTCGTCATGTTTGGGGTTGACCGCCCTCGCCAGCACCCCTGTTCCCTGCTAATGCGTCAACAAGGGCGTCCACCCGACTAGCCCCCTGCAAAGCAGGGCGGGCGCCCAAGGCATCCATCCACTATCCATCAACCCTGTCTTGACTCTGCCCCAAAAGTGCAAAACATATATATCAGCTATCCGCCCACCATGTTTCCAATCCACCACCATCGACATCTCACACCAAACTGCCCAAACACTCTCGGATCCCCACCTGTTAGACTGCGGCCTGCCTGACCACAGACAGCAGCAGCAACAACAACAACAACAACAGGTCCTTCTGCTGTGAAGGACCACTCCACCATCCCACCAGCACCCGGCACCACCATCACTGTGGCTTTCCGACCGCGATCCATTCTCAAGAACACACCAACCAACACTATGCCTTCTTTCTCCCGCCAGCCCACCATGCCCACCGTCATCCACTCACGGTCTTCATCCTCCTCTTCCAAGAAGGGGCGGGTGGTAGGCTTTCTCAAGGACCCCGTGAGCCAAGTCTCGCGTCCTGTCAACACTGAAGAGTCTTGGGCTGCCTACGACTTCGAGCTTCACGCCCACAAGTGTGCCTATTGCCGCGACCCCTATGAAGTTCACCGCAAGCACAAACAGCTCTGCGAAGTCGGCCACCGTCTTGCCCAGGAGGTTGCCATCTTTCTCTACAACCGTGGAGATGGCGAGACCTACTCCACCGCAGAAGAAGACAGCAAGCTCGTTCGCGTCGAGATCCCATCCGGATACACCCAAGTCCGTGGTCTACTCAAGGCCATCGAGCGCTCTTTCCGACACCGGTCACGAACACCCTTCGTCTCCATGGACCGCACTTACTACGTCGCTGCCCGCGTTCCCGCTCGCCCTCGATCAGTCAAGATTGAGCAAGAGCCCAAGCCCAAGTCATCACGACCGCGATCTGGCGAGATCGTTGACTGGCCTGGGTCGAACACCCGCGTCGAAGTCGCTGCCCCATACAAGAAGCGCGGCTCTCTCTATGAGCAGGATGTCGCTACTCAGCGACGAAACCAGCAGGAGTATCACGTAGAAGTTCGAGAGCCTTCTCGTCGCGACCTTCGCGAGAACCGTCTCTCCGGCTACTACAGGTGAACACCTTGCAACATTCATTTACTTGCTGTCCAATAATGAACTACATTCGCGATTACAAATACAAGCCACACTACCATGCACTACGGATGCTACAACAGCTCCGAGCACACTCTACTGCTCAACGGAATCGATACGGCTCAAAACAAGTTTGACTTTTGTCCTTGTTGCTCTGCTTTCAGGATCAAGCACTGCATCTGCTGTCTGATATACTGGGTTGGATTAGGATGGAAAGGGGATCCGAGAACGGGCCTCCACCGAAAGGGGTGTTGAGGATGGGATGTGATGAAAGTCCTTTGATTCTATGGCTGGGGCGGTTATGACGTTGAGGGTGTCAGCACGCCTTGGGGATTACTGTGATAGCATATCTGAGAACAATCAAGTTTTTTTAACTTTACAACACTATTCCACTACTTGATCTTGGTTACCCCTGTGATGCTGGTTTCTAGGATTCCATGACGGCGCTCACGGAGTGCACCACTGTACTATGCATTTTCCAAGTACACTTTACAGTCATGACTCCTTTGCACTGATGATGACTCTACCTACATAGCGAGTACAGAGGCGTCGCTTAGCACACCTCGGGTGCATCCGCACACCCTCGCGCACCCGCGCACAGCGTTCACGCGCTCCCTTGCTCGATATTGAAAGGCGATATTCACCTGATCATCCCATCTGAAATCCCCCTTCGATATCCCCAAACGTCCACCCCAAATTCGAACACACCACCCCCCTCCCAGAAACTTAACCCAAGCACCCAAGCACCCAAGAACCCTTGACCCCGTGCTCCGACGCCGTGCACCCCTTCAAACCCTGTTCCCACAGTCCACACTCCCCATCCCCTCCAGCGATGACGACGGTGCCCGTTTGCGCAACTGAGACCTTGGTGCATACTGTGGGTGTTTGTTGCCTGGCGATTGCGCACTCCCTTCCAGGCGACTGCGAGTCTGGCCGGACGACTTGCTTGCTGCCTGCGCGCTACCAGTCTTACATGCAGGTCGGACAAATATCGATAGATGGTGATACATACAGACGTACGGTAAGTAAGTAGTGTCTTCGGATGATTTTTAGGGTGCTAGGCTGGCGGCGTGAGGGTGGTGTTGCTGGGTGCCTGATGATGCGGGGCAGATTGGAGGTCGGTGCCTGATTGGGGTTAGGGCGGGTTGATTTGTGATATTACATCGTCGAACGTTGGGAGGTGGGCGGTTGGTTGGGAGTCGTGGTTTTGTTGGCATGGGGCTTGGTATGTCTGGTTTTCCGAGACATTGGTGATGTCTACCTGGTAATTACAATATTGTAGATATCCATCTAGTCTGGAGGTTCTGCCGTGGTGCGTGATGGGGCCGGTGGTGTGTGGAAATGGCGTCATTGGCTGGAGGGCGGATGTATAGTATCTAACGATTCTTGAGAGAAGCCTGGCACTCTGTATGCTTTGGTGACCGACATGTATTAACCCTGTTGCTATCTACCCGATGAGTTAGAAATTCTTTGTTGGCATCTTGCAACACCGCAAGGCGTCCTCGAACCTTCACCGTCCGGCAAGGCCGCTTCACTCACGCGCTGCATCAGCAGCAGTAGCATCACCGTACTTCCAAATCCAGACACCGAAGCGCGATGCGTACTTTGCTCGTCCGCGCAATGCGTCGTCCACGTCAACGTCTCACCTCATGACGAAACGCGACACCGTCCACTCGCCTCCGTCTGTCCAGCGCAACAAAAGCCCGACACGGCAATATTCATAAGACCCCTAAACCGTTGCCAGACTCGCCCACAGTGGCCACGTCGTTTGACAACCTGGGATACCGCCGTCTCCACTACCACCGGAACCCCATCCTCTGCTTGTTCTTCGTCAGGTGTCGACCAGGATGCCACATTTACCCCTTTGTCCTCAAAAATAATACCTGCTTTTTTCGTACGCAGCCTCATCATGCCCAAAGGTTGTTGGATGCAAATCGGGTTCCCGGATTCCGCTCATCATTACCCTTCTTCTCCCCCATCCCAGCGTCGCCGTGCATGCCCTCGAGAACAGATGAGATGAGCTGTCAAGGTGAGATGGGTGACTAGAGAACGATGAGAATGAGGCGGGTTGTCGATCACGATGGGGTTGGGGAGATGAAACGGGAGATCAGTGGCGAGTTTCGTGAGGTGGCAGTCGGTGTGGTTACACATTTGACCTGGTCGGCGATCGGGGCCCTGTATGATCCGGAGAACAGGACCGAATGGACTGTTGATCATGTATATTGATAATACCTTTTGGACGTCGTTGCATGCTGGTGCATCTTGGTACTGGAAACTTGGAAGTAATTGTGTTTTTTTGGCCGCACGGCAATGGCAAACCCTCGTTCACTTTCTGTCGCGACACCAGATGCTAACAATCGGAAACCCATCATGATCGTCCAGGCCTGCGTGTTCCTGAACTACGATCACCGCAGTGATCCAGCCACCCCGTTGGATGCTAGGAAAGGCTTCTGGTATTGATGCGCATTTGCAATGGAATCCATAGGTTGGGCTCCTCGCTGGCTGGCACGCTGGCACTGCTGGTTCGTCTAAGGGGACACCGGCCCCGCTGAGGAGACGTCCGGGTGCTACCCCTCACCACCAAACCGGCCACATAGCGACTGTCGACTGTCTCAACGGCAGAAACCAGACCAAATAAGCAAGATTCGGGCAGATAAGAGAGTGAAACTGCGGTGGACGGGTAAATAACATGATAAGATTTGCCAGTTGGTAGACAACTCATGCCCGATGCCTAAGTGTCAGGGGACTTCCATGCTGGAGAGCTCTGGAAAAGGATTCCTACACCGAATCCGTTCTCTCATTCGAGACCAAGGGTCGGAGAGGTAATTACCCATCTATCTATCTACTCCGTACGGAGCATCTATCTGTGAAATGGCTTCACCGACTTGTTGACTATCATCGGACGCCTGCATATGCACCGCGTGTATGTACTCTTTAGCGTCGCAGCCTCACCGGTAGATGAAGGCCCACCCACATGCCCCTCCGATATATTGTACTCCCATACAGAGTAGTTATTCGACATCTACCAGGATCACGACCATGTCGGCGCTGGCCGATGGATTGCGGTCTTGTCCTCTGCATCTCCAGTTTTCAATGCGAGGTCACGAAGCCACGGCGCCGTACAGATGAAGGTTACTGCGCAGCTGCGAATGAAGAGACCCCACGCTATACATGAAATGCGCAACAGTGGAGAGACGACAGGCTTGTAACCGGACAATACATATGAGCTCAAAGCTTCAAGGGACTACCCTCGTGCGAGATTGCCTGTGTCACAGGGCTGTGCTTGTTTGATACACTGGCAGAAAAAGCCCGGTTCATTCGTCAATGGGTGTGGCTTGGGGCTGTGCCAGGTGAACGGTTCAGCCACAGTCTTACACGTGATGCTCATCATGGCAGTTCGCATTGCTAGTGTCTACGGTGCGGCTGAAGTTGCGGAGTGACGCTATTGATCAGAGTTGATTCGTCGCAGTGGACGGAGAGCTGATGATCAAGGCGCGCGGATATGGGGCCAAGGGTATAGAACGGTCAATGGGTGTATTTGGGGGCCGAACTTGACGTCGAGGTCGAGGTCGAGGTCGAGGTCAAGGTCACGGACAATGAGATAGGCTAAGCTAGCCTTGGTCAAAAATAACCTTATGGCCTGGTCTTCGGTCGCGTTGTCTATGCTGACTGTCTGCGCCGCAATGAGTGGTTTCAAGTCCAGTGCTTTGCGGGTGAGAGTCTACTGATTAAGAGCTTGTAACCAATTGATCGCGTGCTTTCTGCCAGACTTGCTGCTAGGGATGGTTTGGACTTGAGACCAAACGCGCTTGGGTGGTGGAAGAAAACCTATGTTGGGATTGGCGGATAGTTTGGCATAGCACAACGTTTTGGAATCAAAGCTCGGCTACAGAATTGGGTGTGCTCAACAGCAATTGCAACGCGTAATGGTCTTTGGATATCGTATGCTATTGCTGCACGTTCCAAGAACATCATATAGCGAGCAATTTGCTGTGGAGTTGCTAGAGCAGACGTAAAGCTTGAAGGTATTTTTGATTATTAACACTATTTCCTCGCTAAGACGTCATAACTACTCTGTATATGATCATACTTTGAAGCGTACTACAACGTTACATGTCCTATTCTACAATTTCTCTTTACTTACTCCTTCTAGTCATTCCTTCTTCTCCTCGGGGCTAAAATTGATAGACACACTGTTGACGCAATGCCGCTCATTCTTCGGGTTCCCAAACCTCTCGCCCTTGAAAATGTGTCCCAAATGCCCGCCACAGTTGTTGCACACAATCTCAGTCCGCGTCATCCCAAGGCTCGAGTCATCACGCTGTCCCACAGCGTCAGGAAATGCGTCCCAGAAAGCGGGCCATCCACAACCAGAGTCGAACTTGTGTGAAGCTTTGTAGAGCGGGGTATTGCAGCCAGTGCAGGTGTAGACGCCGGCATCGGGATAGTGCTTGTCGTACTTTCCGGAGCCAGCCATTTCGGTGCCCTTCTTGCGGAGGATGCGGAATTGTTCTAAAGGACACGTGAGTCTCAATTCACTCGAGTTGTGAAGCAGGAGTAGCAGGCGTACCAGGATTTAGCTGCGCTTGCCATTCGCCCTCCGTCTTCTGCACAGGATACTTTGTGTTGTCCGCCATCTTGTTCGATGTACCAAAGAGCGCGCCGATGAATGGAATAGGCATAAACTGCGGAACCGTAATGCGGTGTGGCGGGTTGAACAGGCGTGATGCGCTGAATGCGGGGGTTGTAGCTCCCCGGATCGTGGTGTTGGTAAATGTGTGGAATGTGCGGATGAGGGTTGGAATGGATGGGAAGCGCATGAAGAGATGGGATTGTTTATATATTCTGGAGTGATTTGAGATCAATATCAATGTCGAGACTCTTGGTGTGTGTGAAGTGTTGATGAGGAATCTTTGAGGCGGGGAGCTTCAAGCTTGCGCCACTAATTAACCGTACGTGATACGCGATTTGGAATCACGTCATGAGTCGCAAAGGCCATCACACATTAGTTACAGTGGCACAGTGGGATACTATTATTGCGCAGCGACGAACGAACGTAGCTATTACGGTCGCATTGTTAGCCAGAGAGCGTAGAGTTGGATTAGTCATTCATCCAGACTTGTAATTAGTTAAGATAGAAGGACATCACGTGAAGCACAGGCTTCTTATTAGCTAGAGGGAAAAAACATCACGTGATAGTAGCTATAAGGTACTTGGGTACTTATCTATTCTATACGGAGTACTCCACACATGGTCCAAAATTAGGTGGTAATACTATACAAACAGGAACCGGCAGTCGAATCCTCTGATAGCTAACTGCCTAGGCAACTATGCCTTTTCACTGTGATTCACTGTGACAGGTATTAGGCTGCGACTCCTTGCTGCGCATGTATTTGATTCATTTATGGTTAAGGGTAATAGGATAGTAATATCTACTTCAAAGTATATGTACGTACAGTGCTGCCATGTAGGTGCTGATTGAATACCTGAAATTCTTCACTGCGATCTAATGCTAAATACAACTTATAACCACCACCATCGCTGTTAGGTACCTTTGCGATTTTGCATCTTCATCTCGACAACTCCTCATTCCCTCTCAAAGCTATCCGATAACAAATGCTCTCTCTACCCTGGACATAAGCACACTATGCCCGCCATTCCCGTCACAAAGAATGCTTGCAAAGCCATTCCTTTTTCGTTCTCACGAAACCGTTCAAATTCAACAAGGCACGCATGGGAATCCTATATCACGTGACCTCGTGTTTTCCCGCCCCCTGCATTGCTGCACCGCGTTGGTGCATTCGCCCTGCGGGTAATTAAAGTCTTTGCTATTTCTGGAGCGATCATTGCTTTTTGCTCCTGCCTCTAGCCTATTGTCGCGACAGATGCTCGACTAGTAGCTTGGTAATAATTATCGAGACGACCGTTGGCATTTGATGGTTTTGAGACCAAATGAGTTGGGTTCTTGTCCGGATTCAACATGTTTGAATAAAGCGACCACGTTGAGGAAAAGCGTAGACATCGACTAGACAGCAAGCGGGAGCAAGCGGGAGCTACGAAAGTGGGCTCCGCAACTTGGCACCCCCTCCCATGGATGGATCAACTACTTATATGTATGCTCTAACTTTTCACCAGCCTATCTGAACCACTGGCGCAGACTTCGCTCGGCTCGTATCGTACATCCACCCCGACGACATCGTGCCAAGCCGCTTTTATCCATGCCGCTTTTCCTGGAGCCCAGTTCTTGACCGTCATAGGCTGAGATTGTTTGGCAAACTCTAAACACAGCGGCAAGAAATGCATTGTTTGGAATAGATTGCCAGGAGTGATGCATCAATTCATTCATTCAGTGACTCAGTCTCTCTGGCCATAGTCTCCGCACCACTCCATCCCATCCAAGAATGATCTCATTTCGGAGCTTGAACTGATGAGGCGAAATGAAGGATTATCATTTACTAGTAGATATACTATTACATGTCTGTCGAATACGAGACCTTCAAACTTATACTCATGCCCCTTGCTAGTGCTGCTAGTCCTATATTTCTCCCTGAGCCATGTTGTACAACTCTTCCCACCGCCTTCCATTATCCGCGGATGATGCTAAATGAGTTAAAAAAAATACAAAAGGAATAATATGTGCAACTTTGGACTTCTGGCGTCGGAACTGCGAGTAGGTTTCTTTAGATCAATTTATTCTTGGCACTTTCTCGACTTTTGAAACCTGCTCAAAAGCAAATCTCGTGACGACATGTTTCTGTCATTGTGTTGATTCTGCATTCTTGGATGGGTTATGTTGGAGATTTGATAGCACAGTGGTTGTTTTTTGGCTCCGCCGCATCAACATCTATCTGATCCGTATTTGTCGACCATATAGCATAACGTGCGCCGGCAGATTTCGAGATATACCCCCATGAAATTACAACATGACTGTTGTAATCCTGAGAATGGGGCAAAGCGAACTGGCGACTAGTTCTCACAATGGTATTCCAGATTTGCGGCAAGGGGTATATAGCTGGCGAGAAACAGCTCAGAGGGTGAACATCAACGACAGCGCGAAGGCAATCAAGATCCCCGGACCACAGTAGGAAAGAGCTTGACTCCCAGCGGTTTTGGCAGCTCCAGTTGTTGAGCCTGATGCGGATTGTGCCTGGGTTCCGCTAGGGGTTCCGCTAGAGGTGCCGCTTGGAGTTCCACTAACAGTGGCGTTCGCGGTTGTATTCCCTCCGCTCTGGTTGGGGTTAGAAAAGTTCGCATTTCGAGCAAAGGAAGCGTGTCGCGAAGATATTTCTGCTCACCTTGGTTGATTTGCCAGCGCCATCTGCATCTCGGTACCAGTTCTCTTTGGGATCGCCCAGGCATTCACCGACTGTGACGGATTTCAAGTTTTTCTCGGTAAGGAGGTTCAGCATGAATTCTGTCAGGTTGTTGGCCGTTTGTTCTAGGCTAGACATCGTACTACAAGTCAGCGTATGTCTTATAAACAATTGATAGAGAAGCATTACGTACATATCGTGTGAAATAGAAAGTCGTCGATTGTCGACATCGTTGCTATGAACCTCCGATAGGTTCCCCTGGAACCAATCCTTTGCAAGTTGTATCTTTTCCTTCGAGTTCTGGTCGTAGTCGTCGCCGTTGAGATCGAAGTAGGTGACGTGGTATCCGAGATCAGCCATGTCCTTGCTGCATTCGGTATCGCAGCTGGAGAATGGCGGGCGCATGTAGGTTGGGATTTTGTTGACGATGTTGCGGATAGCCATCTCGTTCATCCATAACTGGTTCTTGCGATCGACTGAGGAAACTTTACTCAGGTCCAGATGAGTCCAGGTGTGGGAAGCTATCTGGTGGCCTTCAGAATCCATACGCTTGATGACGTTCTTGTACTCATCGACTACGTCGATTTGGCCTTTGTTAATGTTGTTCCCGGTAATGAAGAAGGTGGCTTTGGCGTCATGACTCTTGAGAAGATCAAGGATATGGGATGTGTAGGTCTTCATTGGGCCGTCATCGTAGGTGAGGGCGACCATGCCGGGCTTTTTACATTTGAAGATTCCTAGGGGTTGAAGTGTGAGATGGGTGAAAAATGCGTATATGATTTGCGGAAAGTATCACTCACCAGTTCCGCCGTAAGCAATAGAGCCCTTCTTTTCACGAGAAACAGAAGACGTGTTCGTACCGGCTGGGGGATGGTTTTCAGGGCAGCCTGGTCCAAATTTGTAGTCGCATCCAGGAGAGTAGCAGTATGCATCAGCAGTGCCGCAAACTACAAGTGATCAGCATTGTGGGCACTTTGCGACAGTTCTGAGTCTTACAGCCAGATCGAGAGCAACATTCACCCTTGCCGCAAGATCCAATGCCTTCGCCGCATTTATTATCACCCTGACGGTTTGCTAAAGCATGGCTTTTGTGTGGATCGTCTTCTGCAAAACGTGTTGCAATGCTGTGGAATAAATCTCTCGTTTGTGGGACGTAGGCTTCCAACCCTGCAATTTTTGGAATTCCAACACCGTCATGAGCGCTTATTAGGGGTGTGGCGGCCGTTATAACCAGAATAGTAGCGGAGAGATACATGCTGTGCGATCAGCTTCCTGTATAGATGGAAGAATTGCTGGTAAGTAAAACAAGAGGAATCACATAGAGTGCGGAGAATCGGTAGACCTCGTAAAAGAAAGGAAAGGGGAGAAAACAAGACTTTGATGTCAGCTACATAGTATTGCCGCTTGAGTGGTCGTTTTGAACCGCGTTTGACATTGGCTCTTGGCTCACAACTCGGGTCTCGGGTTTCCCTCGTCTAATCATAGCACTGACAAGTGATGTTCATGGAACCCCGGGTAGTTGCAAACGCCGGGCTACACTAGGCCTCGTTTTGTGAATGCCTGTCTCAAAGAGCGGGCATCTAACTGGAAATAGCATTGTCACATTTTTCGGTACCCACAGAGCCTTGGGGGCAAACTCGTTGATCCACAACCTTATCTACATTGTAGAGATATCTCTTACTACCATTTACCCAAAGTATATAAGAACCAACTTAAAGTCGCCAATCTTCTGAGCTGCGAACATGCGGGGTGTAATCAGATTCTATTGTAGTTTTGGGTGTCAGGTGTTTCAGAACAACAAGCGGGTAACGGGGGCCAAGCAATACTAAAGTCATAGTGTTACAGGAAAAGTTTTCGACACATACACTCACACCACTTAGGTAGAATAAATATATTGGCTGTATAATTAACACTATATAAACTCCATACATAGGTCTACCAATGGTGGACACGGGATATTTGCACTATAGTTTCAGTAACCTCTCCTCCGCACTTTTTATCCATGAGAGAAGTTCAATAATTACTGCTCAGTCCTCTCTCATGTCAACTATGTTACTATGGGAAGTGCGAGGCACAAAGAGTATGTGAGAAAAGACGGAATATTTTCGTATTGGCATCGACTAGAAAGCCAGCTCCTTGAAAGCAACCAAGACTTACTTATCATACATATCAATACAGGATTTTGTAGGACTGTTAGGGCCGATTCCTTCCGCGACTTCGCGTAGTATCTGTGTAGCGCGGTATTCATTCAACGCTCTGCGTCCACTCAACTTGAATGGTCTTACCATAGTACTTCCCCTGTCCGTACTCAGTACGGATACTTGGTGATCCGAAGGATGTCTGTATAGTCACGTGCAATCACACGTAATCAGTATATCCGTGTGGGATTTAGGAGATAGTTATAGGCCTTCTCCTCCCCCTATATAGAGTAGGTAGATCTAACTAATACATAACTATTTATTTTATCTTAGTACGAAAGTATAACTACACGTGATATATCACATACAGCCTACCTTGTAACGATCCAGGACCATTACAGACACTGCTGAGGGATTCCTTTCGGACCTAGACCGAAAGCTGTCCGAAGAGACTCCGACCATGGATATATAAGGTAGACTCCCTCCTTTGATAGTTCGGTAGTTTTCTATTATCCTTTTGTACTAGGCCTTTAGGCAGTAATTGATCCTTGGTCTTTGTTTTCACCACGTACTCCCATATGCCTCTGAGTTGATTCTTATCCTATTCGGAACCTTTGCTAGCCTGTGCTGTTACATACCTAACACTAATTAGTAATTAAGGGATTTAATTATAAATTAGTAAGAGTAATAATAGAGTTAGACCTATAGGATATAGGTACTCTATATTATACCTTTTTCCTAAATAGAAATTAAAGGGAGAAAGAAGATTAATTTCTTTACTATATAAAACTAAAAGGTGTATAGACTATACTATTAGAGGATACCTATACTACTAGAAGTATTATATAATTAAGAAGGTAATAGTGTATAATTATACTATAATAACCTGCTATATAACAAGCTAATAGCAAACCTAAACCTTACTTAACCTATATATAAACAATCTACTAATACTAAGATAGCTTTGCTATTAACCTAGCCTACCTCTTTATATACTAAGCCTACAATAGCTGCGAACATACCTACCTAAACTACTCCTTAATAGGAGTACAAACTAAACTTTATATACGAAGAAATTACACCTATTACTAATATCTCCCTCTACGTACTACAAAGAGATATAGACCTCTAATACTAGATAATAAGTATTAACCTAAGTTAGGACCTAGATATAATATAACTATTATTATACGTAGCTTGCGCCCTTATTAAGCTACGTGAGTTAACCCTATAAGGCATAGAGTTTGCGTGCGCCTTTATAGAAGACTTTAAAGACTAGGATATCTAATACTTTAAGCTACTTAGCTATATAGTTAGCTATAAACTATATATAGCCCTTACTAGTAGAGGAGTCTATCCAATCGCATAGAATAATAATATAATACCTATAAAACTATACAATATAGTTTAACACTAGTACATAGCTTAACCTATACAAGCCTAAATACTAATACGTATAATAGCAACACTAGTCACCTAAACTACATACGTATTACTAGACACGCTAAAAAAGGAATTACTAGGGTTAGCAATACGTATAAAGATAAACTTAATACCCACGCCACGCTCTCCCATACTACTATAACTACTAGCGTATAAACTAAAACCTACTTTACCTCCCTATATAATACTAAACAAACCTAGACTAATCCTACTACTAAAACTATATATATATAACCTATATAAACTGCCACCTATATAAGAATACTACGTTAAGAAACTCCTACTAGAGAAGATTATACTATTCTAAAAGGTATAGAAGAAGAAAAATAACTACTCTAGCAAACTATATAATATCCTTATAGATAAAACAAGGATCTTTATTAAGCTATATTAATAGCTAGATATCTATAAGACTTAGTTTTCTAATATCTTTCTAGATATTTTAGAAGGCTATGCGAGCTAGTTCTACATACATAATATTAGACTAGGATAGATATAGAAATCTATATATAAATAACTTAATTAATATTTCAATACTAACGTTAACTATAGCTAATATTAGATAGACTAGATAATAATAATATTTGCATAATACTACTAAGAGAACCTAGATAAGACACTATATAAAGCCCTTAAGATTATAATTAATAAACTTACACTTATATAGAGAGCACTAGGTACTAACTTCTAAGGTAAAGTTCCACTATATACAGCTATTATATAAGTATGCTATAGATAGGTAGAACTAGAGCAAGCCTTATTCTCTATTAAACCTACATACAAAGGCCTATTTAGTGACCTATAGTTAGTACTATAGATTATAATAGATTAATAGGTAAACTAATACCTTTAACCTTTAGATACGTACTATATAGACTAATAATATAGCTTCTACCTATATACGAATATAAAAAGCCTACTATAGAGGGGTAGATAGTCCCTATCCACACGAAATAACTCTAATATATAAATAAGTAGGAGTGGTTTCTAGAAGAAACGCTATTTTATATGCTATAAGGAAGGATACTAGTCGTTAAACCACCCACGTACTTCTTAAACACGCGTGAAATAGTAATATATTACTTTATATAAAGACCTTAACTTCTAAATACTATCTAGCAACAATATTACCACGTACGTAATAGACTTTAAAGGTACCCTAGATATTAAATCTAATACTAATAATCTATATAAGGATAAGGATAATAATTATAAAGACGATAGTAATAGTAGATAGAAGGCTATCTACTACCTCACCTTAGCCACGTTCCTCTACCATACAACTAGAGAGGATATATATAGGATAGATAAAGAGGATAAAGCACAATAGTTTATCCTTAATAATAGGTATTACATAACATATTAAGGAGAACTCTAGGACACTAGCGCTACATAAGTATCCACTATAGAAAAGGCCTAACTAGAAGCGTATATATAGGAAAACCCAAGTATAAAGGTAGATTAGTTACTAAGTAATATAAATATTAGTTTTAGAGGCTAGAGCTCTATAGGATTACTTGGTACTATACGTATCTAGAACTAGATTAGTATCGTACTATACTATATCCTTAATACACCTATACCCTTCCTATTTTCTCTAGTAGACGCTAATAGACTTAGAGCCTACTTTAACAACATGTTACGATCCGATCTGCCTTACCTTCTTATACCCTCAGACACTCCACTGAGTGCTCAAGGCATAACATGGGGAGTAGAGACAACCCATGGAGGCCGG
>JAFISD010000030.1:171362-193737 GCA_022560085.1 Helminthosporium solani | reverse complement strand
AATAGTAGCTTATAAACCCTCTAATAGTTACCTAGCTATATATAGTATTATATAAATTCTAAGATACTACCTAAATTTAATAGTAAAGCTCTAGGCTAGTTAATTTATAAAGATCTAGTATAGATAAGGGTAGAATACTAATATTAAAGTTATAAAGGGTTACTATAGTAAGTTCCTTAGTAGTATAGCCTATAGGCTTTAATCTAGAAAATAAAAGTAGGTAAAAACCTATCTTAATAGAAGGCTATAGAAGTAAAGAATTTTTAAGTTCTATAAAGGTAAAGTTATTATTAGAGATTTTAAAACTTAAAATAGGTTTTTTAGCCTTAGGTTTAGCTAAAACTATACTAGATTACGCTAGTTTACCCCCCTTTACTCCTAACTTAGCTAGTTTACCTAGAATAGGTATAATAGGAGTTAAGGGTAAAGAGAATTTTCCCTTTTTAGAGGAAGTAGTAAGACCTTTAGTAAGAAGATTCTTTAAGATAATAGTCCCCTTATTAGTATATATAGGAGGAAATAGAGCTTTAGAACTAAAGGTTAGGTAATCTATTAGAGTTAATTACTAAAGCTATAAGAGCTTTAGATTAGATAAGATTATATATAAAGGAAATTAGAAAAAAGTACTTCTAAGCTATACAAAAGAACTAAGCTAAGCTAAGCTTAGCTTAGTGCGCTCTTAGAGAGCTAATTACGTGATTAGCTCTAGGTAGGCTTTATATAATAGTATAATATAAAGAATATCCTTTATAAAGAGTAGCTTTAATTATAGCTTATCTAGTTGGAATAATACTTTTATACGCTAATCTAGTATATTTTATATTAGAAAGATCCCTTAGAGAGGAACCTAAAGCTTTATTACTAGAAGGAGAAGTAGTAGTACCTTTTTATTTCTTTATAGGGCTCTTTAGATTAAACTATCTAGATAAATCTCCGAGGAAGTTATTATCTCTAGGTATTTTTATACTAATCTATACTAGATTATAAGATAATATAGCTAACTAAAGGTTTTTCTTTATTTACCTATAGCTACTATAAATAAAGGTATAGTTAATCTCTTAAAGTTCTTCTTTAATTAGGGGAAAGTTATAGTAATAGAAATTATTAATAGTATTTAAGTAAAAAGAGAATTTATTAAGTATATAAAAGAGAGTAGTAAGTTCTATAAGTACTAGATAGGCGTCTAAACTAAACTATAAAGTATTAGTATTAGTTAAATTAGCATATTTTACGCTATATTATGCTAGGATAAGCTATATATAGATATCTATAGGTATAAGAGTATAAACTAGTAATAATTCTTCTTAAAATAGTAACTCTTATAACTAGACTATAAATAATTTATTCCTATATATCTAGTTAAAGAAGGCCTAGTTATCTAATAGTATTACATAGTAATCCTTTAGAGTAAAAGAACCCTTAGAGTATAAGCTAATATATTTAATATATAGTAACTTAGTTATTTTACTATTAGAATAAGCCTTCTACTACTACTAACTAAGACTTATCTTCTTAAAGGAAGATAAAGCCTAGTAAGATATATTATTATTTAAGGCTTAAATTATAAAAATTTAGGTTAATTTATACTAGGATATACTATATAGCTTAGAATTATTAGGATTTTATAGACTTATAATACTATTTATATTAATAAGCGTTACTTAGCAATTAGGGGGAAGGTGTATAACTTATAAAATTATTTAAAATTAAGAGTAAAGAGTAGAAAGTTTAGAGCTCTAGTCTTAATATAGGTATTAGATATATAGGCCTCTTACTTACTAGCTTTATTTAAAGGCTTTTACCTTTACCTTTACTACTAAGAAATTAATAACTTTTATCTTTACCTAGAACTATAAGTTATAGTTTTTACTTCTATAGTAGGAATACCTATTACTTTAATTACCTAGGCTATAAGAGTATTAGTACCCTATTTACTTAATATAGTTTATTATAATTCTAGAGGAATTATAAGGTAATAATATATACTAGAATATATTATATTATACATAAATAACTACCTAGGTAGTACTTAGGGTAAGCCCTCCTAAGAGGGGGGATAATATTAGAGACCTTATAGATTTAAGCCTATCTAGGTTAGATTATATAATTCTTTATATTTAGTCCTAGTCTAGATTACTATAGATTTAGTAGTAATTTATTTCTTATCCTCTTTAGAGGCTTAAATATAGTTATTAGTATTCTTATTATATTCTTATATTGCTATTTATATATATTTATAATATTTTTATTCTAGTTATTTATTATTTTCTATAGTATTTATAATTACTATATAAATTTAATACCTTTTAGCTATATTTATTTTAGCGCTACTTATTTATAGTTTTTAATAGTAAGGTTATATATTCTTCTATGTTATTATTAATAAGAAAGATTATTCTATTTTATATAGCTTATATATAAGAGTTCTAGAGCTTCTATATTTCTTTCTTTTCTACTACTTTTTTTTACTATAATATGCTATAACTGCTGTATTCTTACTAACTACTATATCCTTACTAGATACTCACTATAACTGCTAGATACTCACTATGACCACTATATCCTCACTGCGGCCGTATCCTCGCTGCGACCGTATCCTCGCTGCGACCGTATCCTCGCTGCGACCGTATCCTCACTGCGACTGCTGGATACTTACTGCGACGGCTAGATCCTCACTGTAACTGCTAGATCCTTACTGTAGCCGTATCCTTACTATAACTATATCCTCACTACGACTATATCCTCACTGCGGCGATATCCTCACTACGACTTACTGTGATTTACTGTAATATCTAGATCCTTAATGTGGCTACTAGATACTCACTGTGACTCACTGTGATTCACTGTGACTGCTATATCCTCGCTGCGACCGCTGGATACTCACTGTGATTCATTGTGACTGCTATATCCTCACTACGGCCGTATCCTCATTGCGACCGCTAGATCCTTACTGCGACCGCTGTATCCTCACTGTGACTGCTAGATCCTCACTATAACCGCTATATCCTTACTGTGACTGCTAGATCCTTACTATGACCGTATCCACACACTCACGTGATTATAGTCAAACGCTAGCTTAGTTTCTACCAAGTAGATATGACTTTCAAAAATATGCTGGCCCTATCTACTAACTGCGCTGTATCCTCACTGCGACTAGATCCTCACTGCGACTCACTGTGATTCACTGTGACTAAGGATACTCACTAACTATGACAATATCCTCACTCGCGTGATTACAGTCAAACTTAGTTTCTGCCAAGTTGATCAAAATTCTACAATGGTGGCCTAATCAACTGGCATTTAGGATAGTTATGTATTACCAGGCGTTACGCGACTCTAGGCGTTACGCGCACGGACACAGTAATCAGCTATGCCTGCTGCTTGCGAAGTTTTCTAGGATGAGTTCCGGCCTCTCAATATCTACATACGAAAAATGCTACCTGCGTTATCCAAGCGATACGGCACAGCAACACACTGTATTATGAATCTCGTCCAATCAATTACGATATCCACTCTCAAGCTCTGTGTCTAAGCGGTACGGCACAGCAACATACTGCATCACACTGCAGCTTGATCCTCCTCCGTAAAGTTCAGTACCATAGCAATAAGGCATAGCAATATGCTTCATGAGTAATATCCAATCAATTACATGCCCAATCCCCAAGTAACAATATATTTAGGCGATACGCTTCGTCACACTTTAATTTAATCAGTCACATTGATTACCCTGAGTTACATAATATCTCTATCGTGCATAAGCTGGTGCAGGCCACCGTGGTAGCTAAATTGTATGTTACATTGGGAACCGCTATTCTTGGTCGGAACCCTATATATCTATTCAGTGTGGAACTAGCCGGATGTGGATGTGGAGCGCTTGGAAACATTGTGATTAAGATATAAAAAAGATGCCCTTCCATCTAAGGATGCGAATACAAACATCAGCCTACTTGGAAAATCCCAGCTGTATTATCTACTAGCTTACAATCTCTTGTCTTTCTTCTATATTAGGAGTTGTCTCTAAATCGACCAGTCAATCATTGCGTTTTGCCTCAAACATCGCAAATCCGTCCTTAGCTATCATCCGATCCAATTCTCTCGTGTGCAAGTATATCAGCAACTCGATTATTTGAGGTATATGTTAATATTTACAAGGATGGCTACATATACGCTCTCAATTGTTGTGTAGGGGGGAAGGCGACGATCCTAATAACCGTTCCCATTGGTCGACTGTACTTTATAGCGCTGGAGCAGATAG
The DNA here is from genome assembly GCA_022560085.1 of Helminthosporium solani. NCBI lineage: Eukaryota > Fungi > Ascomycota > Dothideomycetes > Pleosporales > Massarinaceae > Helminthosporium > Helminthosporium solani. Next base: position 189,482 of record JAFISD010000030.1, on the reverse strand, counting down.
AGGCAATCTATTGCAGGTGTCACTTATAGACTGTAACCGCCTATAGTACCAATTTGACCAACGTGATGGCGTAACTATTCTTAGTCCGAGTTCTAGGGGCTATTTTCAGGTCGCTACTGTCTCTACCAGTCAATACTCGCAAGCCGTATCCATTATCAGCGAAGAGCCACCTCTAAGGAATAGTAGAGAATAATATTAAGATTGGACAATAAACTGTATTATTACTCTTAAAGTTAAGGAATTAGTTCCTCCAGGGACTTCTAAATAGGTTAGTAGACTTGTAGGGAAATCAGCAACAAAACTAGCACAATCTTTAGGGCGTAGATGGGTTGCTAATAGGAGATAGTAAAAGAGAATTCCCTTATAGAAAAATATACTACCTAAGCCACTTAAAATCCACCACATACTACAAGCTCCTTATCAAGTTGCTCTAGAATAGAATAGGTAACCATGTCAATATCCCTAGTAAATATTAAATCAAGAGCTACTTTCTATTCCTGATTTCTTGCTCTTAACCATGCTTCGTAATACTCTCTATCCTTGATGCTATACCCTAAAGAACCCCAATCCAGAATACCAGAAATCTTTCCATCCTTAACTAAGATGTTATCATGGTGAAGTTCACCATGCGTGAAAATAATGGTGGGATCTTTAAGGCTTTTAATCTTGTATAATAAAGCCTTATCTCTTTCATCAGAGATTCTAGGTGGTCTTGACATCTACAAGGCGCTCCTAAGCCCTACGTTGTACTCGCCCTAGGTTCTGTATGGGCCATAATCAATCTTGGGTCCTTTGCGCATTAGGAAGTGCCTAAAGAAGATATCTTGACAGGGTTGTTGACCCAGCGCACCGTAATAATCTTCCTGAAGTGCTCTCCATTCATGGATATAGCATCGTAGGTCTTGAATTATAGAAGCCCGGATCTTTGGTGGCAGAGATGTCTATACATCTGCCAAGGGCTCTCCCTCTACTTGCGACATTAATATGTATCCAGAGTCTCCTCTTTGGCCAACACGATCGACTCTAGGGACAGGTACGGACGTTTTTGAGGCCAAAAGGCGCATTGCTTCCACCTCCAAGCTTGTGATGCCATAGCCAATCTTTAGGACTTGTTTCATGTTAGGGAGGAAGATAACTCTTAGGCTAATCTTATTTAGGAACTTATCTACTGAGTTGTTAGGTAGCGTTATCTTATTAGCGAAAAGCTGGAGTGGACTAGTATAATGTTAGATTAACTATATATAGATTTAGGGTTATACTTGTAATGGAGAGAGTGCTCTGGCGATTCCATATTATGTGTCTTAATGGTCGCTTGGAAGTTGAGAGGTGGAAGAGTAGCGATGTGTGTGGTTAAACTAGGCAGGCTTGTGCGTTGTAGGGATCACCTCTCTCACGTGGCTCAGGACTCCCCTGTATGCATATAGCGATTATAGTAGTGTAAGCTAAAGATATAAGAGATAAGTTGTTGTGTATTAATGAGTGGGAGGTCTAGACTATGCCAGTAGATAGGGTTAGCGTATTTTCGAAAGTTAGATATCTACTTGGTAGAAACTAAGCTAGTGTTTGACACTATAATCACGTGAGTATAGTGAGGATATAGTTATAGTAAGTATATAGCAGTCATAGTAAATCATAGTAAACTATAGTGAATATCTAGTAGTTATAGTAAGGATACACTATAGCTAGCAGATAGACTACTATTTTTTTTATAAAAGTTAGAAAGTAATCACGTGGGTATAGTAAGTATATAGTTATAGTAGTTAAGTATATAGTAGTTATAGTAAATTATAATAGGTTATAGTGAATATCTAGTAGTTATAGTGAGTAAGGATCTAGCGATAGCAGTGAGGATCTAGCGATCATAGTATGGATATGGTTATAGTAAGAATGTAGCAGTTATAGTGAATCATAGTGAGTTATAGTGAGTATCTAGTAGTTATAGTAAGGATCTAGCAGTCACAGCGAGGATATAGCAGTCATAGTGAATCATAGTAAGTCATAGTAAGTATCTAGCGGCCGTAGTGAGGATATAGTGGTTATGGTGAGTATCTAGTAGCTACATTAAGGATCTAGATATCATAGTGAATTATAGTAAGTCACAGTGAGGATATCACCACAGTGAGGATATAGTCGTAGTAAGGATACAGTCACAGCGAGGATACAGCTACAGTAAGGATCTAGCAGTCACAGTGAATCACAGTGAGTCATAGTAAGTATCCAGCAGCCGTGGTAAGGATACAGCGCAATAAAGATACAGCGTAGTGAGGATACGTCTTGGTATGTTACCATAACACTTAGCCTATCTTTAGCTTAGGCATAACCTCCGCAACACCACTATTATCATAGACCCTCCACCTGTTCATCTTCGACACCAAGATTATACTAGCCCGTCTGGACGCTAATTTCACACTACTATAATCTATTAACTATTCCGAAGATGACGAAGGGCCGAGCACAAACTTTCAGAAAATACCCCCACGCGACATCCGGCACGTTCCGCGCTTCTGAATTCTATACCTGTGGCACCTTATGAGGTTTATTGCGCCTTTTTTGTTCCGCGCTGGTGCTTTTGTGAGGTAATGGGGGCCTTAGCTGAAACTATAACGGCCCGTTATTTGTAAATAAGTATGTAATTATGCGTATAGAGTTAGCTACCTTGTTTTATATAATAGTTAAGGCCTATAGTGCATTATTTTATATAGCAGCTAAAACCTCTACATTCACTTCTAATTCTGATTCCAAAGTCTTCATTCTTTTAGTCCTCTACTCTTCATCTTCATTCATTCATTCATTCTTCATTTGGTATCATTCATATATCCCTTTGACAGGTCCTGCAGTGTTCAACATGCTTGTTGCATCTCTATGGCTTCTCTCCAGCGCCAGCCTGGCAACGTGCGCAACTATGGTGTGGGATGGGAGGGTCCCTGCAAACGCAACACTTGCAAACTTTGACTCCAAGACTGGCATTTTCGACCCTGATAATGTGAAGGGACAGAGTACGTCCTTTGCTTCCTAAATCCACAACATATCTGTACCTTTGTCTGACAGGAACATAGATTTAAGCTTCAGTCAAATCGTGAAATTTGGCTCTCCATCATCCCTGGTAGGTAAACCCCCTCTTATTTTGCAGCAGGCCTTTCCCGTTTTCAAAGGAACCAAATGTCAACCGACTAACCACCATCCCAACAGTTCGACATCCCCGTCAACACAAAACCAATTGAAGTAACCATCTCTGACGCTTCCATCTTCGCTCCAGGCGGCTCGCAACCGCAATCCGCCGTTCGCCGCGCTGAACTTCTCGCCAATCCCGCCAACTCCCCGGCCAACAATGCTATCACCACGGGAGTCAAGACGCTCCATTTCTCCATCAAGCCCAGTGCCGAGCGACCATTGAACGTCAGCCACGAATACCTGATGGTGTTTCTGGAGCGCGCGGATTTCAACGGCAATCAGGTGTCGCTGAAGACGGGGACGCTGATTGGCAGCGATGGGGCGACCAAGAATGATTTGTTGGTTTTGGGGAATAGTGCAAATGGGAGTACTGTGTTGTTTAAGACACCATTCGAGCAGGACGTGTTTACGAATTTCGCTTTGTTGATGGATTTCAATAAGAAGTATGCCCCGTCGGATCTTGGACAGAGATATGAGCACTGACGTTGATATAGCACCGTCCAAGTTTTCTCGTCGACGGGTACCGACGCGCTCGTCAAGCGGACTGCTACTCTTCAGAATGATCTTGGTGGGAACGGGGCGCTGCACTTTGGGCTCAACAAGAATCCGACTAACCCAGGCCCGGATTCTCTCAGGTCGGGATTTCAGGAATGTGGCATTTTGGAAGGTGTAATCTATGGCGGCATTTTTGTGGAGGATAGTGCGAAGGGGAACGTTACGCTTTCTTAGAGGCTAACAAGGGACGTGCAATCGCATCTCTGGCTCTGTGATTGAGTGTTAAGAAGTAAAATTCATCGGGGAAGGGGTATCTCTTTGTGTAATTACATGCATCAAACCGTCAACAACATATTAAACATGGACTTCGAAAAAATGGCCCGCTCGCCGATGCATCCAACCAACCACCTTTTGCTGCCCGAACGAGCGGACACTGTACATGTTTCTTTTCGAATGTCCATTCTTCCGAGTCGAAAACGCAGGGATCGAGGAAATATGGCCGATAGTCTTCTGTAGTATTCGTAATGGGGAAGGTGTAACGGCCGTGATAGAGTAATTGATGGTAGATGTAACTTTTCCTCCTCTCTTCTTTCGCGCACCCGAATGACACTGCAGTGGGTGTCGATATCCTCGCCTGGTCATGGAGAAAATGTCGATTGTGGTTTGGTGTTGAACCTTCCTCCTCTTATTCTCCGTCTACCAAATGTCCTGCCTATCGGGTCCCTGTTGCATGACTCCAATACTATGTACAACGGAGTCGTGGTGCTGTGTTGTTTTGTCCATCTTCGGGCGGTGTGGAACCCCAGATCATGATCACGTCCTCAAAAGATGCCCATTCGCGGCCCCCACATATTCTGGTCAGCGGCGATTTTCGGGTTGACGAGGACCTGGTGCGGGAAGGGGTTCGCGTCGGTGGTGGTGATGGGCGGGATATGATCTTTGTCGCGATTCACAATCGTTATGATTTTATGGGCTGCCTTCTCCAGAGATTTTGTCATGGCGCGACGGAGTTTAAGCGCATCTGTGGAAACACGCAGTCAGCATATGGTGGCCATTGTTTCCTTCCTGCAGAAAGCGCCCCGCTGCTAGAGGAAGAGCGTGCACTCACCGGTCTCGGTCCTTGGTGTAGCAAGCGTAACATCCAGCGTCCACTGCTCCCAGCAAACATCCTCATCTGCTTTGCCAAAGGTAAAGTAGGTCTTCCTTCTCCTCTTCTCGAAAAATTGCACGACGAGCTGTCCCCTGCCCCTCTGCTGATGGGTGCCTTCTATGGCGCGCACGAGGGCTATGGTGCGTTGGTCGATGAGTGTTTCGAGGTCTACGTCGTCGATTGCAGGGAGAGTGAGGTCGAGTAGGTCGCGAGTGAGTGGGGAGACGGACATGAAGTAGCGGTGGAAGAAGATGGTATGGAGGATGGCTGGCCATGATGCGGTTAGTTTTGAGGAGTCATATCGGCAGGAAAAGCACGAGGACGGAGAGATGGGCGGATCCGGAGATCTCCGCGGCTATGGTTGGGTAGTGGGGGAAAGGGGAGGGGGGTGAAAGGAGGGGTGAAGGAAGGGAACAAGCGCACCTTTTACGACATCCTTGACGCAAGCCAAATCCGCAAAGATGTCCAAATGATACTCTGGCCGTCGTCTCGGCTCCATGCTGGCATCTGCGCTGCACTGCGTGTCGATTGTGGTGGAGGGGAGCGAAGGAGAGAGAAGTGAGGAGAGGCTGGAACCCCGCGCGCCGTCCCCCTCTTGTCCTTGTCACGGTTTCAGCAGCCGGAATGCGCGACACAGCTGCCGATCAGATCCCAGCAAGACGACGAGGTGGCGATGACGGCTGTTTCCGGGTTTGTGGATCGTGAGATCTGCCGTGCGGAGGTGTTTGTGGAATGTGTGGTGTTGTTGGTTTCGGTGTCGGGGATGGGCAGCGATGAGCTGAGATTTGTGGCGGCGGGGCTCGACAGTGACAGTGACAGGGTTGCAGGGCTGCTTACTGTACTTTGTATTTAGACAGATATTATCAATGTACATGTAGCATTCAAGACCAGACTGTCAGACTGTAAAAGTCGGCCAACCATCTGTTTCCGACTGACCGCAAGGACGAATGGAAGCTTTCAACTGCCGCTGCAAAGTAGCAGGGTTTGGCCTTGGTTGCGCTTTGCAAATCAGGAAAAGCCGCCTGTTCCCCGGCGGTTCTGCGCTGCTATTACGAAGAGGATGTAAGTTAGTTATCTTTGATGTATGTACGAAGAAGTATCTATGGAGTATACTATGTAAATTGTAGGAGACATGGTCTCTGGCCCAGTTTAATACATGTGTCGAGGCAGACATCACTTGGCCCTTTGCCCCCTGCATAGCCAAAATAGAATTGCATTCCAGATATTCTGTCTGATATGATGATGATGATGATGCACAACGCCTGCATGCTCCAGCTGCGAACAGCGAGCTTCTACAATAGGTATATAACTGTCATTATGAAAATCCACACGGCTCAGCCGAATCTCCTCGGCAGCGTCTCCCCTCTTTCTCACTGCATGTCCGTCGCTATCTCTTGGCTTCCTTGCGCTTTACGCTACATGCCCACCGTCTTGTAGTACCTCCTGCTTCTCTCCAAAGGATCCCCTGGTCGGACCAGACTCATCGTCCGAGCCCATGAATCCATACTCCCGAGCCTTCTCTTCGATGCCCCTGTCATCCAAGCTCGGCAGCTCCTTCGCAGCCCGTACATACGTCATGTTCTCCAGGAAGCCCTTGGCAAAGATGATATCAATCTCCTCGAGAGATCGCATCTTGGTTTCAGGGTAGAAGATGTAAATAATGGGGAAGAATCCGGCATTGATACAGGCAAAGACGAGGTAGGTACCCCAGCCGATGTTGTCCAGCATGACAGGTGTAATCATGACGACCGTGAAGTTGAATAGCCAGTTGGTGCAAGTCGAGATGGCGTTGGCCTTCGCACGCGTCTTGAGAGGGTTGACCTCGGCGGGGTAGAGCCAGGGAAGTGGTAGCCACGTGGCGCCAAAGAATCCAATATAGGTGAACAGACCTACCGCCGCACCCTTGGCCGCAGCTGGGGTGTCGGGAATCAGGCAGGCAAAGACGAGAACCATGGACAAGCACTGGCCGACGGTGCCGATGAGGAATAGCTTTCTTCGTCCGGTGCGTTCAATGATGAACCACGATGTAGTGGCAAAGATGCTATACACAATCATATTCACACCGCCGAGAAGCAAAGACAAGTTTTTGGAAGTCTTAATCGAGTTCTCAAAGAGGAGAGGAAAGAAGTAGATAACAGCATTGCAGCCCTATTTTCTTGTTAGTGGGAACTCCGGTTGATCAGACAAGTTCAACATACGCCAATCTGTTGAAACAGCTGCGAGGACGCGCCCAACATCATACGACGGAAATGCTGCGTCTTGCCACCGGTGAAGAGGGCGCTGAAAGGTGTGATACCGCCCTTGTGGCCCGAGGCACGGATACCATCGACAATGACGTTGACTTCCAATTTCGTCTCCTCGTCGTCGACGGACAGGCCGCGGATAGCGGCAATCACCTTGATAGCTTCATCAGTCCGGTCCTTGGTCAACAACCAACGCGGTGACTCGGGGAGCCAGAAAGGCACGATGAGCACGACGAAACCAAAGACGACCTGGAAAGCAATGGGGAATCTGCAACTTGTTAGTAACCTGGAAAGAAAACCCAAGAGTCTCCACATACCGCCAGCTAAGTTCGGGAGGTCCGTATTGGCAGCCATAATCAACCCAGTAAGCAATGAGGGTGCCAAAGGCAATGACACCGCCTTCAATGCAGATCAAAAGACCGCGGTTCTTGCTCTTCGAGCACTCGGCCTGGTACGTCGGGATGGTGGAAGTATTCATTCCATTGCCAACGCCAGTGACAACTCGGCCAACAATGAATTGAGCAGTCTGCTTGTAACCTCTCATGGAAGAGCATTGGATTATGACCCCAAGGATCATAACTCCCGCACCAATGATCATAGCCCGACGACGGCCCAGGGCATCGCCCCAGACGAGGACGCTGACGGCGCCTAGGAGACAGCCAATCTCGTAGATGGCGGTCACAAAACCTTGCCATGTAGGGTTGTTGAGGGTTTCCGGGAAGTATTCCATAAAAGGATCAGCGGAAATGATACCAGACATAACACCCTCTGAAAAGCATTAGTGAGGAACCCTTGTTAGACCTAGAGAATGATTACGTACGATCGTATCCGAAGAGCATAAATCCCGTAGTCGACACAAATGACACAAGCAAGCTCAACTTCTTGCCGCTCAAACCCACAAAGGTCGGGTACTTTGAAGAAGCCCCTACGGACGTGTCCCACTCGTTTCCGGACATGTTGGTCTAAGGTCTGGCCAGCCTTGACAGTTGAAAAAGAAGATACACAATAGAATAGACGCGAACTAGCGCGTCACAACGATCGAGTAACAAGACAGATGGAGGAGAACGATGGGAGGTTGTGTCACACGTTCCTGCGGGGTGCCACGGTCTTTATCTACTCCGCTCCAGTCGCTCCAGCTGCCTCCAAGCTCACCTTTTCCTGATCCTGGCTCGGCACGATGCAGAGACTGTACATAGTAGATTGCATCCGATTTGATGGTTCCACCTTGATGGTTAGCGACGTCATCTGAAAAAGACTTTACGGGATGGCACTCCGCCCAGGGATCTGGGTGATAGGGTAGTGGATCGCATTGAGAAACTAGCACACGGTGAAGGCGAGCGGTTGAAAAGTTTTGAAGAGAAGCGCGAGGTAACACGGCTCGAGGCTTCGGCTTTCCCTTCTAGTAGAGGTAAGCTGTGCTGGCATCCTTGCCTACATATGCGGGATGCGGGATGGACGTTGCAGATCTCGGGGTGGAGGGTGGCCCTGTGACGTGATTGTATGTACGGAGTACTAAATAGCGAGTAGAACCGAACATGGTCCGATGCCGAGGCGTGGATAACAATCGGACCCCGCACCAGTCAGAGGCTACAGTTGTGAAGAAAAGCGGCGCTGGCATAAGCAAGTCAACACCGGAGGTTGCGTGGTTGCTTTCAATCAGAGGAATACTGGGGCTTTTTTTTCTCTGATAAATATATTGTGGGCTTCAGGTTAGGATCTGCCAGAAGAGGATTGAGATGCTGGAAATAATGCGATGCCAAGCTGAACGGTTCACGTCGGTCAGATCTTAACTTGGCCTAAGATGACTCCCAGGACTCTTGTCCGCAGAGGAAGCTTGGAGGAACCACAGAAAAGCTCGTCAAGTTCGGCAAGGCTGGATTTTCTGCAGGCAAACAAGGGCTCTAGGATGTAGCAGTGGTGTTGCACTGTGGGTAACGCGTCGGGATGTGGTGATGAAAAACCTACACTGTGCGGCAACGAGCGATTCGATCGGTTCGAGCGGCAGCTGGCTGAAAGGGAATGTCGGTGAAGGCAGGGTCGCCAGGTGGAGATGTTGGGGTTATGTTGTTGCTGTTGTTGTAGACCAAGAATATACATGATGTCAGGAGATGGATGATTACTTAAGCAGATACAATGCTGTTGCTGTGGATTGAGAGTCGTGGCTGCCGTCAGATGGATGCCAAGCTCGGATCGGGGAAGGGACGGCCGGCTCGACGCGACTTTTCGCGTCTGGCGTTATAGAGCGAAGTCGTCAGCAAACCAGCCGGTCGCCGTCCACCCACCCACGACATGACCAGCGCAAAGCGGAAAAGGAGCGGAGGAGACGTAGAGGAGACTACACCGCGAAAGTTGCGCGCTCGGATCTTGGATGAGCCTGAGAATGGGAACGAGAATAATGAGAATGAGAACGGGACAGAGACAGACACAGACACAGACACAGACACAGCGGAAGCCCAAACACCGTCGAGGCGAGGACGAGGCCAAGCAGCAGTGGAGAATGGAACCCCACGGTCGATTCTGAAGAAGGGCGGCCGCTTCAACGGCATCAACGGCACCACTACCCCAAAGTCGAACCGCAAGCTCGTGTTCAAAACGCCAGCAAAGTCCGCAGGCACTGAGACTGCGGATCAATCTCCCACCATTGACCGCAATGCAGACCGCAGTGCTCGTCGGAAGAGCAACAGACGGCGCATCGAATGCACGATACATGGCGCAGACAGCGATGTCGAAGCGCTGAGTGAGGAAGAGGCACTGGCTGAACAAATCCTCGGTGACCAGGAGGAGGAAGCGGGGAGCGTACAGCCCGAAGCTTCCGTATCTGAGACACCCTCAAAGCGAGGCAGAGGCCGACCAAAAGGCTCGGGGAAAAAAGTCAAACCGCCTCAAGAGCCTTCGCCCACGTCGCCACAGCAGCTGCCGCCACACGAAGAGTACTTTTGGCAGAATCGACCAGGAGGTGCGAAAACGTCAAATAACACACTGTCTTCGCAGAGCCTTCTGAACCATGATGAGTACTTTGAGGTCATGCAGTCGTACGAAGACCTCCATACATCCGCGATGGACTTCCTGCAGGAGCTTCATGCCCGCGCCTACGATCAGTGGATTTTTGAGATGGAAGAAGGCTTCAATATCTGTCTGTACGGATATGGGTCGAAGAGGCCTATTACAGACACGTTCACGGGACACCTGTACAAACGATTGCTGAGCCAGCCACCGTACAAGGGAACTAAAAAGACACCCAGGATTGCAATCGTCAATGGGTACGCCTCCGGTACGACGTTGAAAGATATATTTGCAACTGTAGCGTCGGCTGTCATACCCTCAGGCGTCAAACTACCTAACCAACCGTCTTCTTTACTCCGCTACATCCTCAACTTCCTAGATGACAACCCGCCTATACATCCCGTACCGGTCATTCTCAACTCGATAGATTCACCATACTTGCGAAAACCACCAATGCCCTCCATGCTCGCTACGCTAGCATCGCACCCTTCGGTCAATCTGTTTTGTACTGCCGACAATCCGAGTTTTCCTTTGCTGTGGGATGTTGGTTTGAAAGCGCAGTACAAGTTCCTTTTCCACGACGCAACGACATTTGCATCCTACAATGCAGAGATTGACGTTGTAGAAACCGTCAACGAACTACTCGGTCGCAGCGGTAGACGTGTTGGGGGGAGAGATGGAGTGGGCTTTGTTCTACGCTCACTTCCCGAGAATGCACGGTCTCTGTTCCGCATACTCGTCACTGAACAATTGGCTCTGCTCTTCTTAGACGATGCCGGTGATGAGATCGACGATGCTGTTACTCCCCAAGGCAAAAACAGTTATCATGCCAAGACCATCAATTCGGATCCCCACCAGGGTGTGGAATATCGTACGCTGTACCACAAGGCAGTAGAAGAGTTCGTCTGTTCAAGCGAAGTCGGATTTAGGACATTGCTGAAGGAGTTTCATGATCATCAGATGATCGAAAGTCGGAAGGATGCCATGGGCACAGAAAGATTATGGGTACCATTCCGTCAAGAAGAGTTAGAAGGGCTGGCAGAAGATTTATCTGGCGACGCCTTGTAGTCGCACATGTCCAATCGCCGAACGTTCCAGCGACCTAGCTCATCCCTTTCCTCCCCGTGCTCCACAGCACGTGCGAGATCATTGAAGACGTACATCATGGTGTAATGACGCGCCATCTTCATTAAAATTATGCTGGAGCGAGAGTGCTCAACTAATAAACTTGGTCAGGCCGCCACTTCGACGCTTAGAATGTTCCCAGTAACAACTGCATACAACAGCTCAACACAGTCATCATGCGTTTCAACGCCATCCTCCCGACGATATTTCTGATAACGTATGCCTCAGCAAAGCCCCAAAACAAAGACACCAGCGATGAGAAATTACCCTCTATTACTGCATCCGCATCACTTGCTTACGCAACGAAAGAGGCTAGGATGTAACTTTCCCTCACTCACAGACTAGTCGACCGAAGCTTCAGACATGCCTAACAGTAACGCACACAGCAAATACAAGTCCTGCTCCTCCTCCGTCGCATCAAAAATTGACAAATGCTCCGATGACGACCTTTCCTGCGCCTGCGCCGTCGCCGCCTCAGGGTTTGCCTGCCTAACATCATACTGCCCCGTACACACCTCCGCCATCTGCGAAGGTTCCCTCGCCCTCAACAACGTCTGCAGTCTCGTTGGCGTACCAGGTCCCACACTCACGAGCCTCACTTGTCCCTCGTCGACGTCTAATCTCCTTGCTCCCCTCATTCCCGACGACGAGCGCTTGTTGGATCCTTCAAACGTTGCGGGCAACCTACCGAGCGGTGTTATGAGGTTGCCGATCAATGTTCCGTTCTGGGACTGTAGCGATAGATTTGGGTTGCCACGGGAGACGAGTAGACAGACGACGGGTGCGGAAGCAAGCAGTGTGGCGGCGACGGGGAGTTTGAGTGAGCCGGATCGGGCAACAGGGGCAGCAATAAGTGCGAAGAAGGGTATCACAGGAGGTGGTGGGTTGGTGGGAGTTTTTGGGGTAGGTGCTATGGTTGGTGTGATCACTGATGGGCTAGTTGCTTGGTGGTAAGGATGAACTTAGTGGAAAAGAACCAAGCATCGGGTTCGATTTTGGATGTCCATGAGCCTACTAGATTGTGCTGGACTAGAGTAGCATTGGTATTGTAGAACAGAATATATTGTACATCAGTGATCTCAAGTCATTTCAAACTATGCTGCATTCGCTGCATACATCCCTCAAGCTTTCACTCGGCAGGTATTGATGCTCTTCAATTTGTTGGGACAAGGGAGTAAAGGATTTCATGTTAAATACTCGTTTATATTCACGAGCTTTTGGGATAGCCTGGAACAATGAAATATAAGCTGTCCTTCATTGGTAATTGCTTTGAATACAGCCTTCACAGAAAGCAAAACTTTTGGTTAGTATTTCCTCAAAGAGCGGTTCCGAAAAGCATACAAAATTCGACATAGACTACATTTCCTGCAAAACACCACGACTTCGTACGAACCAATATTTTAGCCTTCCCTGTAGATTCGATTCAGACAGTCCTGTAGTTTGCACACCGTCTTCCTAAAGTTTCTCACAACACGCGCCTCCCCCCTCCTTCCCCACCAGCACACTCGCCTCGTTCTTTTTGCCGGGAACATCAAGCGCTGGGTTCTTATCGAAGAAATCACTCGGTCTGAATCCCACCTGGAACGTTTCCACCGGCATAACCGGCCAGTCCTCCACGCGCGGGTTATGTGTCAGCCCAAATACATTCCATACCACCAGGTCTTCATTCTCTACCCCATCGTTCCTGTCCGCCATATCTTTGACACCGCCCTTCTCCACCTGACTTTGCAATGTAAACCGGCCCGCTGCATACAGTTCGTCGTCACGGTACTTGGTAACCCATACGTGGTGTTGTGTGAAAAGGGCGCGTTGGGCTTGGATACTGCCAGCCGAGGCGAGGAGTTTTTGCGTGGCGGGAGGTGTGAACTTGTAGGCTACGGGGTTACCGGAATGGGGATTACGGACTGAGGGGTTGGTGATTTTGAAGGTACGGTTGTGTTCTGGGGCTGCATCGTGACCTGAGGAACGAGTGATGGGTGTTTTGCGGACTTCGTAGAAGTTCCCTTGGGGGTTTGTATTTTTGTCCCATGGAGCAGTATGGGATTCTTCATACAGGAGTGAATTGTTATGGCCGTCGATTGCGGGGTCGATGCCTGTTGCCATTAGTATCAGCCAAAGGAGAGATCAGGAAGTATGTGAAGACTCACGAACTGCGAAGACGTGCTGATGGTTCTGGGCTAGAACGCCGCTCGACACTACGTTTCCGTAGTCTGACGTCTTGCCCGGATCGATGTTGACAACGGAAACAACACCCGTTGCTCGCACCTCAATCACGATACCACCAGCAGTATCTAGCTTAAATGCGAAGACATACTCGTAGTTGGCTAGCGTGATGATGAACTGCACCACTAGCTCACGCATTCGGGTGACGACTGCGCGACCAGTTCGCCAGTTGGTGTGCTTCCAGCCGATGCCGTTGTCTTGCTCATGAAGACAAACAACATTAGGATGTTCCTTTGGCTCTCCATCTGAGCCGACAACGACAGCATCAAAGTACTTGATCACACCAAGGCAATCGCAACCGAGTGAGAGATTGTTGGCGCAGTTCCCCGCTCCGCCATCTCCGAAGTCGAATGCCTGTTTGCGATGAAATGGCGGTCGAGCATCCGCGTATGGGACCGTCATCTCACTGATGCTCAGTCGATATAAAATACTCCTCCCATCATAGTGGATGTCATGCAGAACTGCACCTTCGCGAGGGTTGAATGAGAGTCGGAACCTCCACTTTTGCCATTCGACGAGCGAGTCGTCCGTGACCCTAAAGGAGGGGCCATCAGGTTGCGTGATGTTGATGGGCTTCAAGTCTTTCCGCGTGCCCTCTGGAAGGAGTTCAGGCACATATTCGGAGGATTGGCAATGATCAATGATACGCTCAGAATGGGTTTTGCCAGTGAGGCTATCCCCCTTTCCACCCGTAGCGAGGCGATCTACTCGCACGACTTTTTTCAGGTGGGCGTCCATTACTGGAATAATGGGCAGCGGGTAGGCATAGAAGTTGGAGTCTGCATTTCCATTCTTGGTGTTTTGTGCAAAGCAGAGACCTTGGAAGTATCGGCGATTTTCCGCGTCGAGCTCGAGACCACCATATGGCCTGTCGTTATGTTTAGAGCCAAGTTCAGTCGTAAATCAAACGAATCATGGCACTCACCAAGGCTCAACGACAAGTTCAAACCCCTCTGGTAGCTTAAACTCGGCCACCATGCTCTGAAATTCTTCACTCTCCTTGCATGCTTGGACTAGCGTCTCGAATTCCCAAAGAGTCAAACTCGCCTGGAACTCCTTTCCTATAACTTCATGTTTGACCCTCTTCCTGGTCTCAATGTCTACCACAGATTCATGATACTCGGGTATCTTATCTGAACCAATGATATCGTACTGGCACTTGGCCAGTCGCGGCGGACGTTTTGACTGCGAGGATTGACCAGGTCGTGAGGAATGCTCAAGAGCTAGGTATTGTTTCATCTGGTCTTTTTCGGGTTCCTGAAGGTAAATTTCTCGGAAGTCAACGACCACGTCTGAGTGCCGGGAGAGGACGACATCGCGAGCTATGCGAGTTTCTTCAAGATTGAGGGTTTTGAACGGATGGGGTGACATGTTGGGTGTCTATTCGACTTTGGCCTCGAGCTTCGGAACTAGTGTTTGTGAGGTAACCTTCTTCGATGTAAGTCCAGGTGGAAAAAGTTGGCTGTTCAATGCAGACCGAATTGATGCGGGAGGCTGTCGTTTTGTATCCGTCGGCTATTGCTCAAGGAACAATTCCGCGAGTACGCGAATGTTAGCTAAAGATATCAATGTGGGTTCTTGTCAGGGCTAAAGTAAGGAAACACACCAACAGAGCTAAAAGGCTTCGCATGGACCTTCCGCATCCGGTATACATCCGATTGTGAATTTGCCTCTCGTAAGATGTTGCCTCTACACGTAGATAGAGTAGTATTTAGATGTACTTGTCAGTCATGTTTCATGTATATACATCATGTACATCGATTACGTTTTAGCGTGTGCAGGGAGGGAGAGAGAGAGAGCTATCAGAATGGTTTGCACTTGCGCAGCGTGACAAGTTTAACCCAACAGCGACCCAGGTGATAGATATATTAAATTATCCCAGCTGCATCTTGTCTTTCAATTATGTCTCTATTTTTTTTTACATGTCAGTACATCTTTCGACCTCCCGCATTACTCTCTGCGTCTCAATTGTGTCTTGTGCGAAGGACATTAGTCAACTTGCGGTCAAGACTACGAACACGGAATCATTCCGTCTTCGGCAACTGTTCAACTGGTCGCTAGTTAATCTCTATAGTAGTGAATCAGCCGGTGAAGTTAACTGATAGTGGTTATATCTTTCTGCCTATCTCTCGAAACACTGTGTTTCATGCTAATTCTGTGCTATTCCTATGCTATTTCCATGCTTTTCAGATTGAACAACTACACGAACAAGGCAATGTACTAGGTTATCATCTACGATAGCAACATGCTGTTCCTCAAAAGCTGCTCAACGTCAGTGGCTGAATGTTATTAATCCAGCTGGCTTCTGAGTGGTTAGTTCGAGGGCAGCAACAAACACGGAGCCTTCAGCTGACGAACATGGATATCTACTGTTAAGTAGGTAGCTATCGAGTATCAAAGCACCGACGGTTGATCGTTTGAAGAATTACAAGTATCTACCCAATCTGTCGCTTGTTCCTTGCCCTCTAGATAATGGCTTCCGACGTCCAGGCTCACAACGCCATCCGGTTCTACGAGTCGCGATCACATGACTATGACAACACCTGGCACACCGAGTTCACCAAGCGCTTCATTTCTCGCGTCGACATTCAATCTGGACAGCATGTTCTGGATCTAGCGTGCGGGACCGGTCTACTCACATTTCTGGAGGCGGATTCAGTAGGCCCGTCTGGAATGGTTGTTGGTGTCGATGTAACACCCGGCATGCTTGCCGTGGCAACGCACAAGAAGCAGCGCGCTGGGGACCAATATTCCAATGTGAGCTTTCTCCAGGGAGACGTTCTGCATCTAGACTCGATTGAGCATCTGAAAGGAGTAACGTTCGATGTGATCACTCTGGCCTCGGCTTTGGTGCTGTTTCCAGACCCCAAGGCGGCGATTGAACATTGGACGCAGTTCCTGAAGCCTGGAGGTGTTCTCGCTTTGGATTCGACGCATCCTCGCAATCTCGTTTCCGGCATGGTCCTAGAGCGCACAGCGCGAAGGCTGGAGCTTGCAGTACCTTATAATCGTGCATGGAGCCAGAACGAGGCATCATTGAAGAATGTCCTGGAACGGGCGGGGCTTCAGGTTGAGAGTGTTGTTACCATCGACAGCCAAGCCGGGTATGGAACGCGCTCACACGACGTCGAATCATGGGACGACCACTTTGTTGAGAATGTTATTGTGAAAGACATTACACGGACGTTTGCCACAAATGAGATCCGGAAGAAAGCGCAGGCTATCTTCAAGGAGGAATGGGAGCGATTGGCGGTGGATGGAAAGGTCGAGGAGATTGATGCCGTATTCCTCGCGGTGGCTAGAAAGCGTATGTGTACATGTCATTTCCTCAACAGCGAGATATATATATATATATATACATATAGAGAGAGAGAGAGAGAGCGACTGACGCCTTCAAGCTGCCGACGGCTCTAGGTATATCCCCGAATCTGCTAGCAAGGAAGTAGTCTTCAAAGGAGGCTGCCGATGTGGTGGAGTGCAATACTCGTGCACGGCGCAACCGTCCGATCTCACCCTCTGCCACTGCCGGGCCTGCCAACAGACGTCCAGCACCGCATTTCTCGCATTCACAAAGGTCCCCACCGACTCGATCGAATGGATATCGACCATGACTATGAAGCAGTTGACCCTCTCCGAGTTTGGGCATCGATGGTTCTGCACAGGCTGTGGAGCGCCAATCAAGACGACGTACCACATTGAGCCGGCTCACACCCATCTTTTGATGGCTGGCGTCGATCTCGGAACGTTTAAAGGGACATGGCCCAGAATCAAGCAGCACATCTTTTTGAAGGAAAAAGCGCCGTGGTTTGTTCTGCCGGACGATGGGGCTGCACGGTTGCCAACATGGCCATTAGACGAGCAGCTGGACCTGAAGGAAGCCGAATAGTGAAAAAGGTGGACAGTGGGATCATGTCATAACTACCTAGTAGGCGAACAAGACGGCGGCGAGCGAGAGGAATGATGACAACAGAGCACACCGAATGTCCGATTGCACAACGTGGAGCGATGGGTGTGGTGAAGATGCACGACACTGTATCTACCTGTATCTATTTCCGTAGGATTGAATGTTTGTATTTATCTACTCCGTGTTTGGTACGTTGCATGTAGATGTGTATTTGAATATGCCCTGTCACGGGACATGTAGATGTGTATTTGAATATGCCATGTCACGGGACATGTAGATGTCTAGTTGAATACGCCATGTCACAGGAGGGGAGGTGGAAGGATGACGAGACTGAGAGAGGGGAGGCGTCATGTTTTACAATTCAATTCCGGAGGCTGGTCGGTCTATTTCCAGCCACCCCCAGCCCGCCCGATAGATAGATCACTCACTCCTCACACCCACATCCACCGACGGCAGTTGTTGTTGGACTGGACTCGACTCGACTCGACTCGACTGGCCAACCTGTCATCTATCCATCCATCTATCGCGTTTCAAAGCCCTTCGGTCCGACCTTCCTGTGTGTGTGTGTGTGCGTGTGTGTGTCGACAAGTGCAGGGCGGGCGAGTAGATACGACGAGGGCAGACAGCATCCATTCCTCCACACCCGCTGGCCCCCCATGCCTGCACAGTCAATGCAGTCCGCGGCCTCTTATGCATCGCAATGTTCGCTCAGAGACGACGGACAGCGACCACAACATCATACACAAAAACATACACAATTACACTCCCAAAAACACTCCCAAACCCTCCACGACATAAATATCCAC